>JAMKCH010009227.1:0-29313 GCA_023653785.1 Ophioderma brevispina
ACTTGTCAATATTCTGTGGAAAAGGTCCATTTACCATATTGTTTGAACGGAAAAAAAAAAAAAACCCATAAGATCTTCTTAGAAGTTCATTATGTACTATTAGTATACAGTCAACAATATAGAAGAAAGACGGTTTTCAATATACAGTATTTTCGTATTAAAAGACGAGAAAGTGCATTAGTGCTAGGCACACAGATTAAGTTTATGTTAAAATTATTTAAGTTATGTCAGCATAAAATTCTAATTAATCCCTTTAAGTAAAATTAAGTAAAAGTTACATAATTTGTGGGGAAGTGGTGAACCATTTTGGGGTCCTTTGAAGGAAGCCTACTGTTTTTTCTCACTTACCTTGGGATTCTTAGGGCTAATGGGTGTTTCGTTTGGATGTTATGAGAGAAAAATGTGCCCTCCTATTCTAATTATTATTGAGGTCTTTGTATGCTTAAATTAATTGTGCATTTTTTGTTTCGTGTAAGAGTTAGAGAATAAAAGATGAGATTTTTTGTTTTGGCCCATCTTAGATGGTGTCATAATGGGATGGGAATCCAAATATTTTATCGCGTGGTGGATACCGGCGCTTATTCTCATTCTTATTAGGAATTTTGGGTAATTTTTGCTTTTAGTCGGACATAATTTATTTGTCAAAAATACTCTAACATCATTCTTTTATTCATTTAAATAATTGCACCCCTCTTGAAAAATAAAAAGTTTCAGTCAAGGAACCAAAGTCACGCGCGGTGATCGTAACGCTGCGTAAATTGCATTTGCGTACCAACGCGAAATGCACGACGCAATATTAAGCCCGCCGCTTGCGCGGGTGTCATATATTCGAATACACCGCGTAATTGCTGGACGCACTATCCATCTATTACCCAGTAAGGGATGGGTGGAGCTTGGACCTTATCCAATTCATTATTCTTGCCAACAAGATAACCACACCAACTGAATAAGAATAATTACATATTAAAGGCTGACTCAGAGAGTTTACTGAGGAGGGCGCCCTCAATTTCCAAAAAAAATCAGTGTTTTTTGCATTTACTAATGCTTGTCCTATACTATCACGGTGTGAATATTGATAAGCTGAAATCGAATTCCTTCACAATACACAATCACAACTTTGTTATAAAAAATTCGGATCCGGAATGTGGTTTATACACAGTATCCTAGGGACGTAATACTACACATTAAATATGTTTACTGCATCAAAACGAAAAATCCGATTCATCTCAAATTTCGGAATTGTTGCATTTAGTTACATCTTTAGTTCTAGTTGAAATATTTTTATTATTACAACCAAAAAATAGTATTTCGAAATCTATGAGTCAGACTTCATTGACCCGTAGTGAATGAAACTCCGCACTAAGCAAATCATAACATTACTCGTATCTTCAAAATGAAACTCTAAAAAAAGCGCCCCCAGAGATATTGCAAATGTAAGTTGGAAACATAGGTTTCGACTGATGCTGATCACATTTGAGGGCGGAGGAGGAATTCTGATAATCGGCTACTACACCTTAAAAATATCCCAAGAGAAAACTACGAAAGTTATGTCACATGAGCTCAAAGGCCAAAACAGCCGAAAGAAAGTCTTTGCCAAGGAGCATGCCAGTGGGAAGCTAGCTAGAAACACCGCATAGGAATAATATTGTTTTAGGAACGGGTTTTAAATATTTCACTTTTATTTTGTATCGTTCTGGAGATGTGAAATTGAATCTTAAAAGGTATATATTTGTACGCTTCTGCAAGAGCACAGCCCTTTTTTGTTGCTCTTTTGAAGTGGGTACGGTAGTATGTAGGAATACACCACAATTGCTTTAATTTCATCAATCCGTATCAATATTACAGAACCTGAATATGACATATTAATATTAATGCATTTACTAGTCAATTATCCAGACCTTTTAAACGTGATCCAACCCGATTACCAACATCATACATTTTCCGGGTTTGATAGCAAAAAGTTGTCGCCAACACACCTTTAATCAGGATTCCGGTTCAAATTCATTTGAATCCGCTATACCATTTTAGTGTGAGCGAAAATGGTTTGTATTGCCTATGTAGATTCCTTTACAAATATTTTTCGGTAACCGTAAAAAAGCCAAAATCTTAGCTTGTAGCATCGTAACGGGAAAGAAACAATCAGCTAAAATATTTTACAGATGAAAATGAGAGAAAATAACAAGGATCTAATGGAACCAAAATCTCAGGTTTGATGGGATGCGTATGGGTCGAGGTGAGGATCGGGCAATGCCTCTTGAAAACTTCTATCCTGATTTCTTTCTCCAAACTATGGAAAAAATCTCTCCATCCTGCAACCACAAGAGTGTTCATATCTTAATATAGTGCCTAATAATGCAGAGTCCTCTGGTCGCTTCACATCGAATGTTGGCGTATCATGATCTGGTGATCCATGTGCCATCTGCATACAAAGCTAACCATTCCACTGAGACAGCTCTTTTCCAGTTAGAAATTACATAATTCAAGCCTTGGATGCGAATAAGGTTGTCATGCTTGTATTGCTTAATCTTCTGAGGTCTGCCTTCGATACCATTGACCATCGATATTTTGATTACAGGCTTGACAAGTTTTGGTAGTACAGACACTAACTCTTGCCGGGCTTAAGATACATCGCCCTGACAGAAGTACCCGAGTGCTGGTTAACCATGAAAATATCATATCCAGGCAGCATGTTTTTCAACTACTCTGTTCCTCTGGCTCCATTGTAGGCCCTGCCAAGGTTTTATTATGTGTACTCATCCAGGTCGGTGACGTTATTAGGGATCATGATGTTAACCTTCACTCGTATGCTGATGATACGCGCTTTCTGTGAGTTTAATCCAAAATTCCAGGTGAGTGTGAGATGCTTTTCTAAAAGTGTTCAGCTGTTTATCTGACATAAACAACTGGATGTCAAATAACATGCTGCAAATTACATCAAGAAAGACCGAATTTAATATCTTTGCCACGGTCCTTTGTTTTGAAAAATCTGCCTCCATACGGTTAGATCTGGGCAAACCTCTTTTCCTGCATCTGTGTGTGTGTGTTGTAAAAACTTTGGGGATATGTTTATTCCCCAAGGAGTATGTCCAAAAAGATTGGAGCTATTTGTAAGAGGTAAATTACCATATTCGTAATTTAATGGCGTTTTATCACTTTTTTGCTGCTTGCAACCATGCTGTACAATCTTTGGATCATTGACTATGCCAATTCTTTACTATATGCGCCAACGAAATATATCTCAAAAGGCCTCCCGCGCTTGTATAACAAAATCAAGCTGCGCGCTTGGGGTTCGCATGCGGTCTTTACCAGAGTTCCGTCACAACTGTTACCGCTCTTCACTGGTTGCCTATTAAGGAACGTATATCAGATGCACAAACCTTCTTGAGTACAAGTCTCTTCAGGACAGGCGACCCCTCCGCTCAGAATGTGTCAGATATCAGGTTGAAAATTTTTTTGAAGACATGCTCACACCCGGATCTTTGGATTAAATCACAGAAAACGGATTATCATCAGCATACGTGAAAGTTTTGAATTGCTTTATTCGGACAATGTCCTGGATAGCCCACGAAAGCCGCACAGGAAGCTTATTTCCCTTGGTCCATTTTACCGGGACGGAAGTGGGACAATCAGGGGTAATCACCCTACTCTTTTGACACTGACTGTGATTGTGGCATGCACAGGTATGCATCTCTGTACATGGGACCGACGGCTTAACGTCCCCTCCGAAGGACGGGGTATTATCATGGTTCATTTACCCCAAGTTCCAACTGCACCAATGGGGAGAGCGAATTCCAATTTCAATCAATAGCTCTTGTACAGATTAAATCCAGAATTTAGTACCCGATTAAATCCAGAATTTACTAAGTGGTCCCGCCGGGAGTTGAACCGGGGACCTTTAGCACCAAAGGCTAATACCCCTAACCAGTAGGCCACGCGCTCTCCTACATCACGATTCCTAATAACGTCACCGACTGAATGATATACATAAGAAAACCTTGCGGGCCTACCGTGGACCCTGAGTACCATACCCTGTGAAATATGCTTGGCTTGGACATTCATGGTTAACCATCACTCGGTCCTTCTGTCATGCCGATATAATCTAACACTAGGCAAGAGTAGTGTCTGTAATACCAAAACTGGTTTCCTGCCTTTTAATTAAAATATCATGGTCAATGGTATCGAAGGCAGCACTCAAGTCAAGTACAAGTAATACAAGCAAGACAGACTTATTAGCATCCAGGGCTTGGAGGATGTAATTTTAAATCTGGAGAATGTCTGTCTCAGTGGAATGGTGAGATTTGTATGCAGATTGCAATGGCTCACCAGATCTATGATTCGCCAACATGCTGTATTACCTGACGTATTGCTACCTTCTCCACAATTTGAAGAAACAATGAGTTTCATATTGGCAATTGGCCTTATCTCCATGATAAAGTTTGCAGAGTTAAGAATGAGCTAATCACGGGAATAAAACACTCAAAAAAGTGAGCGACTTTATGATCCAAAGATATCTTCTTCAGTACAGTGATAGTGACAGAATGCTTCAAATTGTGAGGATATATGCCTGTCAAAAGAGAACCGTTTACTATCCTGGTGATAGGTAATAGACATTTCAAGGTCTGTTTATTGAGCCGGAAGGAAGTGTATCCATAGTGCAACCTTGTTGGACATTTGGCCATTTATGTCAGCAACTTCAGAGTCAGAGAATGCTTTAATATCTGGGCATATAGTCATTTGAAAATCCTCTCTGCCTGGGCGATTCAGCAATGACAGTCACATTGTACCCAATCTTTTCAATCTCATCAACAAAGAAAGTCAGAAAATCATTGGCAAGGTCAGCGTCGCCCCCACGACCAGACCACTTCACGATCCCGAGGGGAAAGTCAGGTAGAGCTTGGTGTCATTGGCGTAAATTACAGATTGAACACCACGGGCAGTAATGATATCCTGTAGTTGGCACTGAATAAGATGAAGTTCGTGGGTCGAGTAACAGAACCCTGTGGAAATCCACAATCTACCGCCACATGATCTGACGAAGCACCTCTGACTGATATAGATTGAGGTAGGCCATCTAGGTAGGGAGAGAACCATTTTGATGATTTTCCATAATTCCATACCATTCAGTTAGACGGTGTAAGAGCTGTTTATGGTCTGCGGTATCGAAGGCAGCACTGAAGTCCGGTAACACTTAATATCCCCACCTCATTCACTGTGTTTTTGTCAAGAGCAGTAATATATCAATCTCCGTACTGTAAAATTGAAGGCATGCTGATTGGCATCGGGACATGGAGAATATTTATCGATGAGAAAAGTCTGCAACTGATTTATTTCCGAGAAATGGAAGCTTGGATATATGTATAGGGCGATAATTGAGAGAATGTTGGTGTCCAAGCCGGGATGACAGATGCATGCTTGAAAGCCTCAGGAAATACACCCGAAGAAAATGAAAAGTTGGCAATCCTTGTTCAGACTGGTAACTAAGTATCTAGACAGTTTTAAGAGATTGCTGGTAATGGGCTAAGGAGTAGGACTTAATCGATGCTGATTTGATAGATTTCAAGATCTCCTCTTCATATCACAGAAAAGGTTGCTGAGGGTGTTCTTTTTGCATGATCCAGTTAGCTCAACTGACGGAGAGGCAGTAGGAGTATCATGTAGACTGTTGCGCAGCTTCTTGATCTGGTTGTGGCAAATTCTGCAAAACTGACAGTAAGATCGTTCCAAGCTGTTTGATCCCATGAACTTTTCTCTTTAAATTTTTGGGAGTCATTGTAAGCAGTGGCGACACAATTTTGACAACCAATATGGGAACATGCAAAAGCTCTTACCTCTGCAAAATTATAAAAATGTGGCCCTATAGGCCTACAAAGGTCATGATATGTATGTTATAGCTCAATCTATGCCAAATTCTCTATAGAAATCCCGTGTAAAACCTAGATTTTAAAGAAAATCATATTTGCCCGCAATGAATTTTCGTCAAATTTACAAAGGATGTAGTGGGATAAATAATCCAAATTAGTTGAAAAACTTTGTCGCCGTTAATACTGTTTGTTTTATTCTCATTTTGTCATAATAAATAAGATTTTCAATATTTGAAGGTAGCGGGTATTCCACTCAATTACGGAGATGTTACATTACACAGAAAAGGTCACGTTCCGCACATGTAGTAATCTGGTTGCTATGATATTCTGTCTTGCTTTAACCCTGGCGAGTGCCAAATGTGTTAAAACGTTTTTCTATTAAGTGTGAACTGCGCACTACATGATGAGATTGCGATTTATCCGTAGTGAAATATGCGTTTACACAAGTGCACTCGACGACCCTCTTGACAAAGTTAACCCTCTTTTGGTAGATGGATGGATAGGTTATTAAAAAGGGTCAAATCGAAGCTAGACCAGGAAATCGCATGTAATCTCTTTAATCTATAATCGCAGGACTGATTGTAGGATGAAGGATGTCATATATAAATCTGCCGCTTCCTGTACATAGAAAGTCGCAATCAATGAGCAAGCAACCATCCAAGCAACTAAGCAAACAACCAACCAACCAACCACACAAATAATAAATAAACAAACTGTAATAAACAAATCAAAATCGATTATGACCGTTTTAACATAATCTCCTTAATCTCCCTACACTTTAATCTTTTCAAGTAGTACCACTTTCAATAAACAGAATTTGATATCATCATTTATATCATTGTGTTCCACGCAATGTAATGGGGCATTTTAATTAAGATCACTATCTCAGATAAACCACGATTAAGGACTATCTCCAATAACGTTCCATTCAAAGACCGTGACGGCAGGCCGTCTATCGGCCTATGTTTAGACTCGCTTGAATTTATTTTCACACCAATTGCTAAATATAGCCCTATTTAGCAGTGAACACACAAGTCCAGAGAGAGAATTTTAGGTAAGGAAAGTGTTGACTTCATTAAGGATGCACAAAGGGCAAGCGGTAAACTGGATCGCCTTTCAATAAATTATGCGTCAATGAATACTGGCTTGTTTTTAAGTCTCCGAGACTAACTTTATATTTAAAGATCATCCCTTAAGAATGCCATCTGTTTCTGTTTGGAACGAACAAGTAACGATACTAACGGATTACTGATAACACAAATTATTTCATAAGAAAAAGCAATGTACCACTGCAATCTGACCATTTCACAGACGTGTCGTGTGACGCAGTACATCAAAAGAGCATTTTCGGCTACGAAATATCCCTTTCATAATGGTTAGCCATCTCAATTGCCCCATAATTCTTTCATATTGACGAGGAATTTATCATCATAAATCATAATTATCACGAGTAATTCAGTTAATTTTCAAAAGTAATAAGTGCACGTGATACTGTACTTTATTGCGTCAGGCTGCTGAATTCAACTGGAGCAGACAAAGTGGGTGCAGTAAATGTACAAAACCCCTAAATCCGGCCAGATCCAAAAGTTTGCGATTTTTATGAGCGCGGTTCCCTGTTAGAATCTCGTAAATTTACATTCACTATTGTAAATGTGTGCGATTTTAGAGATTTGTTGGCAATCATTTGCAAGTCCAAATGGCTCAGTTTTTGTCGTTTTTAAAACTCTGAACCACAGTGGACACGTACAACATTCTTCCATTCTAAACGTTTGAATAACATAACAAATATGTGTGAAATTGATGGTACAGACTGGCTTTTTAAAAATCCGTAAATAAGATATTTACTGGCCGTTTCTCAGAATGCATCCAGCGTGCCAGTAAATTACCGTTACAATCATAAACAGTGTAAAATCATGTTTAATAACATTTTTGGATGTTATCTGCCATCCGTTTCAGGCATTACATTGGGTTTTCACACATAATCACGTATCTTGCCAAAATTCTACTTGCCAATAGGTTATCCGTGATATTTTCTCATTTGTAAAACCGTTGAATTAAAAGACCAATTCCACTATACAGGTTTTTTAATTTTTGTTGATGACAAACAGCATAAGTGCCCTGAACGAGGCCGCGTTGGCCCATAGACCATCTATAACTTCCCTCATGAATCGCCAAAATCGGCTGCGATTGGTAAGTCTGTTATTATGTATATTATATTGCTCTGATTGAAATTGGGGACTGTCTCCTTGTAGTGTTTAACTCCCGAAATCGTATCATCTTTACCAATTTTTTACCCTCACACTATCACAAAATAATTGGCATACACCACACCTCCTTTTGTAAGTATATTTTGCGCTATGAAATTGAAGCAATGTCTTATAAGTAAATAATGTTGGCATTTATGTACAACATTCAAGTCGGGCATTCTTGTTGCTGCAAATATGAGCCAAGTGACGTTCTTTGGTACATTCATACATATGTTGCGGATTGGTGGGGTCGCTTGCTCAACGAGATATTTGCCTACACATCACATAACCTTGGAACAATCTCTAAACACTTCCGAATACTTGTCTGCTTTTTCCGCCAAAGGGCATATTGAACATTTCTGACTTTGTTTATGCGTTAACTGTTAACGAGTTCTTTAGGCAGAAGATGAAAGCGAAAGTAAAGTGTGCTTTTAAAATATGCGTTTTTAATACGCAAGCGTGAGCTCGAACGGCAATCATCTCAATTCTTTTAAAACAGTCTTTGCTGGGTGATTTAGGAGGGTTTTTCCGTTGCCGTTGCGTAAACATTTGTAGCCAAAACGCAATCTCGTTACAATTGACTTGCGCTCTTTGCCCATTGGTTTGCAATAAGACTAATCCCTACATACTGTGTTTTTCCATGTAACAAATGGGTTTTTGTCAGTTGCTGACAGTTGCATGTTTCATTGTTTAAAGATATGACATAAACATTTAATTAAGCAAA
Organism: Ophioderma brevispina; assembly: GCA_023653785.1. Classification (NCBI taxonomy): domain Eukaryota; kingdom Metazoa; phylum Echinodermata; class Ophiuroidea; order Amphilepidida; family Ophiodermatidae; genus Ophioderma; species Ophioderma brevispina. The sequence continues at coordinate 8,832 of JAMKCH010009227.1, forward strand.
CAAACTCGTAATCATAAAAAATCGTCTTGTGATTATAAATATATTTTTGTAAACATTCTTCCAATGTGCTTAGCTTACTTAACGTGAAGATTACCTTTGAGTTGAAATGTCAAAAGTTTCCCTTCACGATGAAGCATTGTCCGTTACTTCCTTTTGTAACAGAAGGACGACAAAGTTGAGTGCCCGATTCTGGGCTGATTTGTTTACCTAAGTATGTGAACATCGCTACACATTAAACACGTATGAGTTAAATGACAGAGTTTGTCAAATTGAATAGAAGTTATTTTTGGCAATGATGTGGTTTCTATGTCATAATACATTGGCACACGTTGAAAGAACAATGGGGAAAATCCTTGAATGAAACAATTTCCACTCTGAGCACAACCTTTTGATTGGAGTATACCCCATGCACGATCTTCAAAGTTTGTGCAATCCGGCCGATGGCTTTAGAATTTATCCGCCAAATGACTTTCATGAATCTACATTTATCTGACTCCAGCGCCCATGTACGGTTTGCCATTTGGTATAAATGGAGTAAATATGCTAATTCAGAAAGACGGCCCCTTAGAATCTGAATAGAACTAGCTGGAACATCACAGAGAACCTACACTGAGATACTCATCGCGTCAGTATAATAAGGAACTCCTATAAGGATCCTCTTCGTGAATGTAAGGTGAAACCGTCATCTTACCCAAACAAGCCGCGTACGTTTGCCCATAATGATCTATAGCAAGACTCAAGTGATCAGCTACCCTTATTAATACGAATACGGACCTTAAAGAGAAATATAATATACTTCATAAGGGTGAGCCAATGATTTGTCTAAAAAATTATCTAACTGGTATTGTACCTTTTATTTAGTCAATTCATCGTCCTGCTGACTCCCTCTTTTAATATTCACTTAGATTGACTCTTAGTTGCCTAGTGAGTTTGTCAGTTTGGTTCATCAGTATGTCAGAAATCAATCATTTCGTCATTCAAATAGATACTGACTCTTCAGTTTCTGGGGCCTCAATGAATGACTCATCGACTAACCAACTACTAGCTCTCCAACTCACTTAATACTCACCCACTCGCCGGTGTTATATTCTCTCTCTCTCCATTATATATAGACTGGTGGCTGAAAAGAGGAAAGGGAAGCATAGGTTTTCTTACAAACAACTACAGTATATTTTCTTAAAATGTCATCAGCATATTATTGGTACTTTAGTGGAGCCGAAGGACTGTAAAAACATCCTCTACTTAATTATTCTTAACTTGTGTTTAATTTCGATACACTGATTGATCTGGTCGTATTCACTCACTATTCCGCCTCCGAACGCCTCATTTATACTCCATCTCACGCATGCATTATCACTCTGAACGCGTTCGCTCGCGGATCTCTCGCTCACGTCCTGTACTTCCGTTAGCCTCCAATAAGGTGCCCAAATGGCTCATTCATTCAGCAGTCTTCAGAAGTTTAGTGCTAAAGCGTCACACCTGGCATACGGGGTCTGAAAGTGCACTCGCACTTTTTTGCGTGATTCTCATGTTTAAATTTAGACCAGGGACCATTTTATACGGTGTTATCAGGACGTTCTGGTTTCACATGTTTGAAGACTAATACTTTGCGGGGTGTAATATAAAATAAATGGAAAAGGATAAACGGAACGATTCTTCGGGCGGATCGGAATTGAACTTACTTAACTTTGCACTTCCCCACGCCAACGAGAGACTATCGTGCTGGTCACGTGACCCACAACTACTACAGGAGTTCTTATGTGTAACGCGAGACCCAGGGGGGCCATTTTACTTCTTGGCTTATACGTTACATATCGGATATACGCGATGGTATTTATGTGGAAGGCGGGGTTGTCCAGCTCGGGATATCGGTTGGCAAAATGCTGGTCCTTCGCTAGCTCAAACTAATTGGAACCTGGAACAGGGTTAATTACGATAGGACGCGCCCAGCTCGCGGTCCTGTCTTACATATGAGGTAGTAAAAGTCTCCTTCCTTTGGCACAGTTCCGTAGCTTTCATTCACCAATGTATTAGAAAATACACCCCGCTGGTTTTTATGTATGATTATTGATACCCATGATCCCACAAGGTCAATCATTCAATGTTGTAACAAGTACAACCACGGAAACTGTGGTCCTGGTGATGACGTTGTAACTCATAGTGCAGTTTTGCCCCCTTGAAATCAAGGTTATTACTTGAAGCCCTGAACACTATACAACGTTGGTCATTAGAGGAAAAGCATTCGCACAGCTCCAAGAATAATAAAGCGCTTATCTTGCATTGCATGTAGGTTTTGCTCTTGCAGGAAAATCGTTCGCAAGGAGTGGAACATTGCATTTCTATATTTATGTTGATAATATTTGTCTGAAATTTTGAAACCTAAATCTACATGAGGATACTCCAACATGAAGATCATGGGATGGCTTGCCTGTTTACACAGAAAAAATAACATCAACTACACTGTTTAAAAATTTCTTCCGTGAATTAAGAAAACAGATTATCCGTAAATTTTACTGAAAATCTGTTTTATAATCCAATACAAATAACAAAAACATAAAAAAATGTTAATTGTAACGGAAATTTCCGGCAGCAGCAAAAATGTTCAGACTATTTTTTTTTTTTTCGTTCCGTACTTTTAAATTACGGAAAGTTCTGTTAAACTACACATTTTTTTTTTTTTTTTTTCATACTCTATGAGACAAATTTCTGTATTATTACTGTCAAGTTCCGTTAATTAATTACAGCAATTCTGTAAATTTACCCAAAAAAAAAGTCTGGAATTCTGCTGCCAGAAATTTCCTGTAAATTAACGGACTTTTTTTTTAACAGGGTATTTTAAACAAATAGACTCTAGACGTTATCCATAATTGTGTAAATTTGTGTTAATTTAGGTAAAAAATTAACTTCATTAGGGAGCCAAAATTTACTTAATTTATAGGGAAAAATTTACTTAATTATTATACAGTTCTAATTTTACAATAAGCCTTGTGTATTTTTTATCATAACATTTTTTTCTGTGTCTGTGTACATTAGAGCCCAATATCCAGTTTGTCAAAAAAGACCAACATTTGTACTAATCACATATGAATAGAACAATCAATCAGAACCATAAAAACAAGGTAACGAGTTCTAATTGTAGTAAATCTACATATTACGATAATTCTGGAAATGCCAAGAAAAGTTATCAAGTAGTTAGAGAAATGAATCTTGCAATCAAGCAATTCAACTGCATTTTAAAACACTTTTGATGTCGTGTAACCACAGAGAAGATACCGTCCGCGCACGATTACAAATCAAACCACATTGTATTGTCACTGGATTGCCCTCACAATACGTTCTATATATGGATCATTTTTTTGTACGTTTTGGATATTTTTTGAAAGGCAATCATTAAACAGTAGTTTTGAACTAACCCATTTTTAACCATTTTTTTTTATATAGCGGAAACAGGCTCAAAGCGCGGTTGACAATTATTATTTCGCCGCCTTCAAGGAATCGTCACATCATTTGCTTCATTTAGGGTGCTGCTCAAAGACATCCGTACAACGCATAAGCCTAGCGCAGTTAGATTGTAATATTCCCCACCAGCAGCTCCCTCAGATTTCGTCGCTTGGGTCGACGAGGCATTGAGTTTAGGTACATTGCCCAGGGACACAAACATGTTGACCAAAAAGTGGGCTCGTACTCCTGATTTTCACGGTCTATTGATCACGGGTCCTGCACTTTTTTTACTATACACACGTGCTCTCAACACGTGTGGTCTAATGACGACTTTGTCCCAATTCACAATGCATTGGGGAAATTATTTTTAAGTTTCACAGTAAACCCGTAAATAATTGGAAACCGACCCCGTTAAGGGAAGATCTGCACCAAAATTATTTTTTTTTTATTGAGATGGTCATTAACTTCATATTTGGTGCCTATACTTGGGTGACCAAAAAAACAAAAATAACAAAAATCACCTAATTTGCATATTTATTGGCGGCCATCTGGATTTTAGGTTGGTGGATTCAAAAGAGGTAATCCCCAAAAGTATACATGCTAGAACCTATTTTTTTAATGAAAGATTAAAAGGAAAATGAAAAAAGTATGGCGTTATTTTTTTTTATTTTTTAATATTTTTTAAACAAAGCAAAAAAAAACAAAAAGTGCAAAAAAAATCGATTTTTTTTGACACAAAAAAAAATGAGACAAAAATTTAAAAATTAAACGCTTATTTTTTTACCCAAATTTACAAATACACCTTCTGTGAACTTTGAGTCAAATCCATTGAAAAATGGCGTACATTAACTATTTTGAAGAGGGTAAAAGCGAAAAATTTGGAAATAAAAAGCATTTTTAGTATTATTAGAAACACTTATTTTAATGAATGAAATTAGGTCAGTAATGATAATTCTGACATATACAGTTCGCAAACATTGAATTATTATAATTAAGTCACTTATGTACAATGATAGCACATATACTTTTTTCGAGATATGATTTTTAAAGAAATATTTTACATATCGCAGCTTGAAAAACAAAAATACATATTATATTCACAGCTGGAAAAAAACAATAAAAGCATAAAATATTCATGCAAATCGGTGACAAGTAGCATTTGATTTGCTGTAACTTTGGAACAGAAGTCCGATTTGAGTGGGGAAAAAGCATTTGGAGCAAAAAAAACTTTCTCTTTTATTTTTAAAAACAACAATGAGAAAAGTAAGAGTTTAAGATTGTTTGTGGTTGCGATCTTCCCTAAACGACGTTTGAACCTGTAACAATTGTTTCAACTTTTTAAATAGTATGCTTTCTCGGCGGTAGAACTCGCCAATTGACACCATGGGTCACTATACGAGGAACAAACAAAGATATATATCGTTGCAAGCCAAATTGAATGACAGATGAAAGATATGATATAAATGTATTGGATTTCGGGTTTGTTTGAAAAGATTTTTGTTGCGATTTAGTTAGAGCAAAGATGTTAAAATATAACGGTGTTATAGCACCATGTCTGTATCTCGGACAAATAATACGCGAAACACGCAATTTCGTAGATTAAACGGAGGACAAAATCTAAATTTGATTAAAATGTTTAATTATTAGATTTATATTTTCATGGATTTTGATTTAAATTTTTAAATCTAAACGTGGTTTGTTTATGTAACAATCCATTAGATTAGTTTTAATCTAAGAAATTTAGAGAGTAGATTAAACACACAAATCATGGGTCAGACCCCCAAAATGTCTCTGATGGCTAATTACCCCTGCAAAAAGGAAGCGGCACTTTCGTCGGAAGGGGTTCCAAAGTATTTTAGAGGTTCATGAATTTTTGACACACTAGTGTGGCTTATAATAGTAAAACTGAAATGGGAGGGGAACATTTTGTTTTTCAAATTCCATGGACAAAATAATTCAATGTTCTGTTTGTTTAATGTGTTATGAAACATTATAAAATGATTTATCACAAAAGGAAACAGGTTAGAATAACTCCCCTTGAGCCCGGTAGGATAACGATAGCATGGGCCGATAAGATACAAATTATCGTTTTGAAAATCTAGAAGTCCCACAGACTTCATGTTATTTATACTGGTTTGTGCGGTAACCTTAGTAGGCCCTGCTTTCCAGCAAGGACGTATTCGGATTAGTTACAAGCCCATTTGCAATGATTAAGGGCTGCATTAAATCACGTTGGTTACAGACGACAGACCGAAGCGCTGTGGAACTTTTTTCACCAACCAGGAGGATCAGAATATTTGCAACATTATACGCGCACATTTCCGAAAGTTATGAGGTCATGAACCAAACACAAACACAAAAGTACCTAATCATTTTGGCAATGTTGGCCGGACAATTAAGTGCGCTGATAGAAAGGAAAACGATAGTAGATTTCGTAAGGTAGGCAACACAATCGATTTACACTTTTTAAAGGGCAAGAAAACCCTAATAGTGGAATATTATGATTTGTAATTCCACACCTATCAGATGTAGGATTGTTTAGTGGGTTAGCCTGCCTTGTGAAAAAACATATTTTTTTATTGCTCATATTTGTAATATTTGAAAATATCTAAACTATATGCCTACAAACCTAAATCTAAAACACTTTAGATTTAAGGATACCAGCGCTTAGAGATTTTGACACGTGTAATACCTAAATACTACTTTGCACCAGATTCTAAACACTATTTTACAGTTGGTGCGGTCGCGCTGAAAAATACCAACAATTTTCTTTTTACCAGGGATGCAGTTTAGAGTAGAAAGTAGAATGTAATAGCATTGAAAAATTACCCTAGGATAACCTTGAACCTTAAAATAGGCTATCCGTGTAAAAAAAGTTCGGAACCTACTAGTAAACGACAAACTATATATTTTTAAAATATTTTTAAACCGGATTTTACTAACATGTTCCCTGCAAGATGTGTCCGGATGTAGTAGTTGATTCTAAAGAAACTATAGACATGGATTTTGTCGAAATAATTATTTTGCAATTATCCAAGTGAAACGACACAGAATATGCAATTGCTTTGTATGTATCTGTGTTGATTTGCCTGATGATAGTGGCTTATAGGATTTTCAAGTATAATAATAATTCGACAATGGATTTTTCAAAAAATAATTTGCTTCTCCTCTTTAAATAACTATCTTAAAAAACAAAATCGCATTTACTATGACCATAATTTAAACGTACACACGTATGGAAAGTGCTAAGTCTCAATTAAAATTACCTCATTAAAAAGGCATTATGTCGTCGGCCGCGTCACATATACTGACGTATTTGCAAAAAATACGCATTTCCGGAAAAAAACGGCTGAAGATTTTACGATTTAATTTACCAATAATGTTAAATAAAACATATATTTCAATTAAACCTAGTGGAAATCACCGAAATAAGTCAATTTCAAATATATTTAACTAATCAACCTTCCAAAATGCGCAAACAAATATGTTAAATTAAAATACGTCATATGGAGAGCACCGACAAAATGTCAATTTCAGCATTTGTACATAACAAAATTACGTCGTTATGTCGTTATGTGACGATTTACGGCAAATCGTCACTATTGTAAAAAAGGACAAAATACAACTGTACCGGACTGAAAATACGTGCACAAATTACGTCGCGTCACTATGTGACACTGCGAAACTTCAAAATGCAAATACGGACGCTATTGTGAGCCTCCGCGTATGATTTTGGAAAAAATACGTCGTTATGTGATGGGGACAATTTAACGTTTATAAATACGTCATAAATTAGTAGTGTATTTACTAATTAAGGCACTTTGATGTTAAAGTTTGGTGAATATGTAGCGCGTACAAAAAAAACGTATATATGCCCAATTTCTCCCAATAATTTTCAATTGCTAAACTGCCGATGTTGTTTGAAATAATGCATTATACTGTTTTTGTACCATGTAGTCAGCATATTCATTACTAGATATATTGATATGGACAAGGTGGTAATAATTTTCCTTTCATTCTCATGAGCATATAAGTGATTACTTACTTTATTGCTATTTCCCTTTTTATTCCCTTTGTGTTTTTGTTATTTTGGATAGAGAAGCACTTCTATGTTCGGACTTTACAATACATTACATTCCTGGCGTTTGCTTGTGGTACGACGTCTCGTGGATGTCAAAGGTCAGAAAATACCCTTTTAACAAACACAATGAGCCCTGTGCAAAATGATCTCAATTTTTAATATAATAACAATGTTATTACAATTTTGACCAAATTGATTGGTTCAAGAAGAGGTTGCAGTACAACGGTGGTGATAGTACTCCATGGCGCGACGAAGACTCCAACAAAGGAAGCATTCAAAGCGAGATAAAGTCCACACTAAGTACCATGTATGGGAATCTTCTCCAGAAAGTTCCTGTTCGGAGCAGATAATTTTGTCCAGCAGTTCAAGACAACAAGGTTCTATAAGTTCTTGACGACATTTAAAACTTCAGCAGCCTAAAAACCAGATTTATTCACGACAAGTATGTCGTCACAAATGTCACTTGAGGCTACAAACGAGTTCTTTTTTATTCCAAAAACGAAATAAAAGCGCTTTGGTTTGAAAAATGCCAGCAGACATTTACGCTTTTTAAAGCTATTTGTATCGACATTATCAAATTGATCCCGGTGTCAGATAATACAGTTGTCAGGGTGAATTGAGTGCCCTACCCCCAGTGTCTATGTGTTATCCATTGAGTGTTGTATGCATCATTTGTTTTCAGCAATGTACCCCAAAATGCCTCGCCTACTACAAGGTCACGGTTATTCCGTAATGTTGCTATGGTAGCTGGACACTCATACAGGGGGCAATCAGTTCTTTACACCGGGATGGATTGCACAAAGATTAAACCCATAATCGACACATCGTAAGCGACGCATACGGCCAAGATTTTCTTTAGCGTGATCCACAGTCCTTAGTAATGGAATTGTGGGTAGGTGTCAGGATTTATTCACTGAGTAAGCTGATCCGGGGCCGCGTGTATTATGATACGGACGCTCCTAACATGGCCCCGTAGGGCTAGCTACACGCAACGCTAAAAAGGTTCATACGTATGCTACACAACGCTTTGTTTTAAAGCAAACAGTTTGCTTAACATCCAATAGAAAAGTCAAAAAGCAAAGCGTTGCTTATGACAGTTACGTAAGCAACGCGTTGTAAAACAGCGAAATATTAAGATAATCTGGCCCTTCATGTTCACATCATCTTTACAGAGGAGTGCAAAGACGTTACCTTCGTATCCAGAAACACGGAGAAAGCTTTCAACACACCTGTTACATTAAATAAAAATTTGATTAGTCAGAATGATTTGGAGAGTTTAATGTAGCTATAAATGCGTTTGTGTTTGCTGACTATTTAATTTCTACTCACTGCACATCCTCCTTCATCAATGCCCATCCTTCGAAAAAGTACTAGAGTGGACACGATGGGTTGATTGTACTATAAATCAAGCAACCATGCAAATTTAACAGCTTGGGAATATTGGAAGAGCATGGAGGATGAAACCAAGCATTCACTAGGGGAAGTTAGTAGTGTCTCATCTTACAAAGCTTAAAGTTGTTTTTATTATTATGAAATGTCAAAAAGATAAAATTTTAAGTCATAAATTCCGTTAACATGTCACGTCCAACACATTTGGCCATAAAGCTTAATTATTGCTAATTCAATGGGTAAGATTTGCTTGCATTTGGTACAAATATTCTCCAAACTACAACAAATCAATCCATGAAAAATCACTCTGCTCTGTTAGTTTTTTGATTTTATAAATAAAACTTTTTTATGTCAAGAACATGTTTTTGGGATAAAATAGAAGCAAAAATTGTCATGAAATTGTGAACATACAAGTATCAATGTTCATATTTCAGTTGGAATTGCCTGAAGGTACATACTTTACATTTCTAATAAAGACAAGTGTAATTTCTTTTGGCAATTAAGCTAAATTTCCATAAAAAAAACTATTTGCATTTTTTACAGAAATGGCTCAATTTCCAAACTTTCTGATTAAAAAAAGTAATAAAGGAGAAAAGATTAAGGTGTGCTTTCTATTTTTTCCCTTAAAATTTACAGTCTTACGCACATTTGAAAACATATAACAAAGCTTGTCACTAAGTTTGAAAAAATGACCCCCAGGTTGACAAAAAGTTTACCGTGAAACGGACCTGATCTACCATACTGGAGATCCAAAACAAACTACTGGCCCTTTTCCTCACAGAAAAAAAATGTAAATTTTTCTCTAGATACCTCTAGGTTTTTCCTAATATCTAATAATAACTATTACAGATTCACCATACATAAACATAGCCTATGTCCAATTGGATCACACACAAATGACGTCATAGGCATTACATCATCTTACACATGGGAAACTACCTATATGATGTAATCTTTAACTTGCACAATAACTTGGGAAATACCAAGCTATTTATAATACTTCTAGCATGATCTCTATAGTAGATTCAACCCATCGTGTCACCAGAGGAAAAGTTTTGGACAGAGTCGATTAGTTGGGATAGGGGCCAGAAAAGAAAACATGAGACCCGATTCACCTGTTTCATGAACGAATTGAGATAATCTGGCTTTTCATGTTGCCATCATTTTCAAAGGCTTTTGTGTTCCTTCTTAGCCAAAACACGGGCGCTCATAAGTCAGTAACATTCAACTCACATGTTACATTGAATACCATTGAAGCAAATACGATTAGACAGAATGTTTGAGAGCTATGTTTTTGTAGCTACAAATGCGCTTACGCTGACTTGAATGATCTCATTAAGCATAGAATTGATTTCTCTCTGCTACCGGACTACATGTTCAATAGATTTAGCTGCAATTTAATCCCGATTTAAATTTCCAACCACACACATCCCCTCATTCAATGCCCATACCTTGGAAAAGTACTATAGGTGAAACGATGGGTTTAATCTACTATAGGCATAAATACCTTACAAAACAGAACATCAGGGGATTTCTATTGTTCTCTTTCATGATTTGATTAGATACTTTTCCTTTCTCTGTTAGAAATCCTTTTCTCAGTAAAATGAGAAATTAAATAATATTTTCATCACAAAATGAGGATACTATACCGATTGGTCCAAATACTAATTTTTTTACTGTATTTTATGTATACTCCGACGGTGAACGAGGTGGGGAAGTCCATGTAACCCCTTTCTTAGACATTGTCTGGAATTCTGGAGTTGGTAAAAAAAAGTGTTCTTTAATGTCCCCGTTGATATAAGAATTTCACTGATGGTATTAGTACTGTGGAATGTAAATGGATGTTTTGTTAGTTTTTATATTACAATTTTGACACCAATGTTTCCAATACGAGGAATTTCATGTAGTCATTTTTTAAATCTTTCTTGGGGTTTTATAAGGGGAAAAAATGGGTACAGGTGTAAACAATAAAAAGTGTTAAATTTTTTAAAATTCATACCAGGTCTGTCGGCTGCTCATAAAGGTTTTTAAAAAGGTATATTTTGCCATAGTACGACCTTTGTTTTAGTACAAATAGGCTCCAGAAAGTTCAAGGTCTTATTTATAGATGGTCCGATTTTGGTAGAAACTATTGTTTTATGACGTCCTCGTGTACGCCTAATGTCAGAAAATACCTTTCAACACAATAAAGAGCATTGTGCCAAGTGATCTGAATTTTATCATAATTCCAGATTTTAATGATTTGTAATTGGGTTCAAGAATTTGGATGTCCAAAACAACTTACATAAAAATTACACTCAATATTTAAATATTACATGGTATACTTAAATTGTAAACAAGAATGTCCCCTTACTCTCCACAAGAAGTGTGCAGTTTCATTCAACGATGAGATGTCCTCACAACCGAAGACTCCAAAATGACCGCATGCAAGGCACAATTATAAAACTCAGGTCAATATTCCGATGGAATCTTCTTATTCCTGAAGGTAACTTTGTCCAGCAGTTCAAGACGAAACAGGTTAATTAAGTCCCTGCTACGATATAAATCCACGTACATCATTCCAAATATCACCACGATTTCTAATTTCTATCGCCCACTTTGGAATCTTTATTTTGATTCCTACCCATCACTTTTGGCTTCAAGACGACAGTAGAATAATTACAGCAACTCTCGCTCACATGAAATTAAATATCCTGGCACTAGGTAACTGTGAAATGTCTGCCTCCTTAATGCATATAAAACTACATCTTCTATCTACTTGTTAGTAGTGAATGCTGGCAGAGAGTCCCCTTCCAGTGATAGTATTTAACTACTCCAGATAGATTCCCCTTTCTAACAATAATAATTACACAAATCTTCTCATACATAAACATAACCTTTCCACTAGCTGACCAAGCGAATTCATCACCCGAATTACAACACTTCATATATATAACTGTTAATGGGGGAAGTCCCAGATCTTGCAATGTCTTGATCTTTTAAAGCATAAACAATCTTCCCCACTTCCCCTATTGTGCAATCTAAACAGGTGCACTTAGCAAAACAAACTAGGGGTATTCCCCTTTCTCTCTTTTATAGTAAACAAAATACTTTTCCGTGAGAAATCTCTTCTCAAATAAAATTGAGAAAACAATATTTTTAATCAGAAAAATGGAGGCCACATAACACTAGTTTTAAATCGTTCATTGGGTCATACTAAATAAGAAAATGTATATAGATTCTGTGTTTCACCTTTCAAAGTGAGACTTTTAGAGATATGACTGGAGGTCTCCCATAGACCCTGTGGACCACAGCCATATTTGCCCTCTTAATTATTATCAAAACGTCATTGACAACGCGAACTTTGTATTTTCGGCTTCTGTACAGTAAGACGAACAATTTGGCACCGTTTTAGAACAAACCGATGAATCTGAAAATTTACCCCCAGGGTGACCTTGAACCCGTTTTACCTTGTAACTCTTGTACTATAACACTCAGGTAGGGCAAACTATACCTTTCTGTAATCCTTGAAAGGTACTGAACATGAATGGTATACTTTAAAAGACATTTTGCCCCTTTTATATTTTTCCCCCTGTATAAACCAGTGTAAACCTTTCCCCCTAAAATTCATCCAAGAACACATTTTTGGAATCCTCATACAATTTTGATTTAGAAAAACCTTGGTTGTAAACATTTTTACAAAAATACAGTTCCACATGTACTATATGCACATATCGCCTAATTCCATTGTTCTTTGAAAAGAACAAAATCAGAACGCTCAATTGTAAGTTTGTGTAATTTGCAAGTAATTAAAATGATACTACTAATATTAATACACACATACATACATACACCGCACACACACACACACACACACACACCCACACACCCACACACACACAAACACACACACACACACACAAACACACACACCCCACACCAACACACCCATACTCATGATAATGTAAATGGTTTACAGTGCGTATAAAAATAACTTCAAAAAATTGCACACACATACGGACCCAGTTCGTTTTTCCCCCACATGGGGTGTTGAACTGTACTTAACCAGAACCAGAATCACCCAGTCCGTTTTCTATTCTGCTCAAATCACAAGACCTTTATATCAGGAGGCAAACCAGTTACCACTTCATTACGGCTAGAACTTTTATTTCTTTTAAATTGGGTAGTACTGATTTCATATTACATTCCCCTCAACTTAAAGGGGAGTATACTATGGATTACAATATTGGGGTCATTGTTATCTGGAATAGCTAGCTCAATATCCAAGATTAACAGCTGTCGTCAACAGACAGCAAAATATGTGTCTGTTGGAATTGGCCGAACATATGAATGCTGTGAAAAGTACTGTCTGAAATCTTGCGTGTCAACAATGGAGCCCTGAGGAACATAGTAGTTGAAAATATGATGCTTGGACCTTTCATTGTTAACCATCACTACTTTCAGCATGGTCAGTGCGATATGATCTAAACCAGGCAAGATGCAATGCCCGTGATACCAAAACTAGTTTCAAGCGTTTTAATCAAAATATCATGGTCAATGGTATCAAAGGCAGTATCCAAGTCAAGCAATACAAACAAGACTGCCTTATTAACATCCAAGGCTTGATTTCTAACCTGGAGAAGGGCAGTCTCAGTGGAATGCTAAACTTTGTATGCAGATTGAAAAGGCATACCAAGATCATGGTCGCCAAAAGCAGTATTATCTGACGTGATGCAGCCTTCTCAACCCATATAGGCGTTCGCGTTAGACGTTTTAACGGTTCTTGGCAACCTCCCTACTAACTCATCACGCATAAACTTCACAAGAGAGTCTCAACGTTTAAACAAATCCATCCTCGCCAAAAGCAGTATTATCTGACGTGATGCAGCCTTCTCAACCCATATAGGCGTTCGCGTTAGACGTTTTAACGGTTCTTGGCAACCTCCCTACTAACTCATCACGCATAAACTTCACAAGAGAGTCTCAACGTTTAAACAAATCCATCCTCGCCAAAAGCAGTATTATCTGACGTGATGCAGCCTTCTCAACCCATATAGGCGTTCGCGTTAGACGTTTTAACGGTTCTTGGCAACCTCCCTACTAACTCATCACGCATAAACTTCACAAGAGAGTCTCAACGTTTAAACAAATCCATCCCCCCTTCCGAGATGTTAGTGCAAGAAAGTTGTATTTTGACCTAAACAACTGCATCAGAATTTTTTTTGTGTTAGCATACTTTCAAAATAATATCAAAGGTCTAGAAAAACAACAATGGAGACCATATAAAAGGGGAGGGGCAACGTTTCCAGAGGAGTCAAACGTCAAAGAGGTTTACTTATTTGGATTATTCATCTAATCGTGAGAATTAGAAGAAGGTATACTTTGTGCCCTATTTTAAATAGGCTCATAACAGTTCAAGATCTTTCTGGGGTAATTTATTCAAAGTGCTCCGATTTTGATGAAACCAGTCTCAGATTGTTTGACTGGTTGTTAGATTAGATTATAAGGTTAATGACCCCATAGGATATGTAGATGTTATATTTTGACCACTAATAATGTAACCAAATGGTAAAAGGAATGCAAGTATTATAGTTTCTGGTCCTATGGGACTATATTAAGAATGTAGATTTTAAATATGACATGTTGATAGATTTTATTTATACGTACTCTATATTCCCATATGAAGCATGCCTCTACAAATGCATATTCATGTACTTTAAGACTTTTGATGATTTTCTATCTTCATTTCTAAGTATAAAAATAAACAAATTGTTTCTTTTGCAATTATTTTGAGGTCAGACTATCATTTTTATTTAATTTCTTGCAATAATAGAAGTAGCGATTAAGGGCTCATTCCCGTGTCGCATCGTGGTCTTGCGTCCCAATTTATATGATTTAATGGACATGTTATTGTTCATGCTACGTATTGTAGTCGGGCACAGAATGAAAAGACAGTCAAATCCACACGAATAGATGAAGTACCAGGAACTTTTACAAGAATACATTTTTGATTAATGCCACCATATCTGCAATGACATATCGAATAAGGAATCTATCCCAGATGTACGGACAAGATCTATTATCTTAATGGAGTTATTGTCATCCCAGGTGAATGAACAAAATCCATTTCTTAACCATGCCGAAAAAGAAAGAGAACAGCAAATCCCCAGGAACAGATGAAATACCAAGAACTATTACAAATAACAGGGTTGGATAATACATTTTTGATCAATGCCTATGGCTACGTATCTTAATCATGCCGAAAAAGGAAACATCATCAAATGTGAACCATAGCTAGGGGCGGATGCGGGAGGAAAAGGCGGGACGGCTGCCCCACTTAACGCTGTTGGCTATTACAAAGCCCTAATTTCCGTGAAACCTGGGTGTGTATGTAACGTGGAGTGAAGTGAGCCGCAAAAGGACCTGGTCCGCCTTTTTTAAAGCACAAGTAATGTAGCGTGCGCAAAGCCACCCAAAATTCATGTATTACTCCTATGTACTACAACGAGTACCTACAACCCTTTCCGTCCTAAAAGCGACGTGACGAATGGCTTACACATCAAGTTTTACTAAGGCATAGCTAGTACCTTGCGAATCAGAAAGAGCTAATCAGATCCAGGACTTGAAAAAAGTCAAGTGACCAGAAAAGAAAAGATGTAATGGAAATCGCATACTACCAAAACAAACGTTAATGTGTGCGATTCACAATGCAAAACAAAGAATGGTCGACATATCGAAATAGAGGCAATCCACCTGAGCGATAGACCAGTTTTCAAATGATTCCACCACTGACAACACAGAGTTGACGCTGGTGTCCATTGTGTTTAGAAAAAAAAAAAAACAAAAAAACACTGTAGATGATCAGGAAGGACAGCTTATTTCAAGGCACGCAAATGCCCTTGTCTATCCAGTACCTAGTATGGCTCTAAAAACTTGGATTATCAAGAAAAACGGACCAAAAGAAACCGGAGTCTTTGAAATGCGCTGCATTAGAAAAATCTAAAAAATACATTTCTGGCAACACTAAGTGAAATAAAATTCCTTTAAAAAGGAAAGGGCGAGTCAACAGGAAAATATCCTGTAAAAAAATTACAAAAATGAAAAAAAATAAAAAAATGACATTTTGTGGGAGTTTGTGCAAGTTGACTTATGTGACTTTTTGCACAGACTGAGCAGAGGAATACATGAAAGTAAAGATTTAACACCGAGTGAATTAGGGGCTTCATATCCTCTTACATTTACGGTGTTTAAAGGGAAAATATGGACCTAACAACATACTATAGAACATACTATACATTATGCGGGAAAACAATTTCAACGATACTTACCCACCACAAGAGTGACCACTGCAGATCACAAGCAGAACTGGAAGAAGCATTCGGATATTTTGCATACCGACGGCACAAAGTATTTTTAAGGATTCGGCACACGTACCACCGTGATCAAATAAAATTTTTTTAAATATTATAAAGCCTTCCAAAAATTTAAAGCTCCCACGTTCAGAAACATTGTCACCAAGGACTCTCATTTTTATTTGTCTTAAATGTTACTTCTGTCACCCAAAGACTAATTTTTTCAAATGTTTTCAAAAATGTTCATCCACGCCCTTACACTATTTCAATTCATATACAAAACGAAAACATTCGTTTACTATGAACATCTTACCTGTCCTTCCACCTATTTTTAATTTACCCCGTGAAATATTAGGGCAAAAGGATATTTGGTTTGGAAGTTATGAGCGAAAATGTGGCCCCATTTTTGTCGACCATATTAATTGTACACTAGACTTCGGGGCTTATAACAATCACGTTTCTTAGTCTCACAGCCAAATGGATTGAAATATTGGTGCGAAACGTTACAAGATGGGGTTTGGTAGAGAAGGCCGATCTATCAAGATCAAAAATCATATCCTTATATCGGGCCATCCCCCTTTGAGAATCCGTAATTCAATGCGCTCATACCGATGTAAAGACGCTGTTAACCAGCACATAACTGTAAAAAAATTACAAATAAAAATATTCCTTGACAACATAATAATACTTAATAATTTTTTGTCAATATTTCGTTTTTACTGTTAAAGACAATGGCCATGTTCATTGGGGATGTCTTGGCCGACTCCATGTTGCTGGTACGCCCTCTAGATTCATGTTTTTATTTTAGTGTTACTCCGTCGTGTTTTTATTCCTCACCGCTCAAGACGGTAGATGTGTGGAAGTGTGATCGCTTGTAAATTTCTGTACTCTTTTAACATTAATATATTTTTTGTAAATGTACTTTCATGTTTTGCGGGCCTATCTTATTGAGTATATCCATATGAGGTAAAATTGCACACATTTTCATAAACATCATACATGTAGATTTTAGGGGATATATAAACTGCACGAATATTTTCTGCAAACACTGCTATTTGAAAAGTTGGTCAAAACCCACGCGAATAGAGCGGGTAGCCCATAGGCTACCCTCGCCAAACACCTTGTAACAATTCCAGAGACAACAGGTACCAGCGTATCACCACACATGCGAAGGTCAAATGTCCTGGTTTGGTCATGTCAGAAGAATTTGTACTCGTGGAAGCAGTCAGCGAAGATATGGCCGACCAAGGAAGCGCTGGGAGAATGACATCAATCCCAGGCAGATTTTCCATACTCTCTGCAGAACAGCTGAAACCATTATAATTCTCCTTGCTGAAACGCAGAATTACGGATTGACAGCATTCGTGGAGCCAACGTCCTCACAAGGACACAGCTTAGCTTAGCTTAAGGCTAAAGGCGATAATTTTGCACCGAACATATTTTATATTTTGATGATTTTCAACTAAAAATGAAGGGTAGAAGAGTAAGTAAAATGAAATGATGTGGAGATCACTTGAATCCATGCACCCCTACATTAATTGAGATATATACATAGAGAAATATAGCAAGTACAAAATGGAAATGTTTATAAATATATAAATACGTATAGCCAGTTTTAGCTGTGGTTAAATAAGTGTTTATACAATATTTTACATTTCAAATGATTGACTGTCAATATAAGGCAAGCAAAAACGACTAAATAAGATGAAATAGGTAATAGATAAACAAAGGAAAATAAAAATATATCGTGGGACAGGACAAGACCACACTAACATTAAAATTGAGGTTCAGGGCAACTTTGAACTAATAGGATTTATGTAGTTATAGCAAAACACCTGTGCTGACGTGCTTGTGTCTGTATATTGATCGAGAATATTTTCATATGAAATAGACAATCAGTACAATACAGCCTGTCTCAAAAAAAAATGGTACAATCAGAAAAAAAATGGTTAAATATGAAATTTCAAAATAAGTCATTCTTACTTGACATTATGTTAAAGAACAAATACCAGGCTTTCCAATGGTGTTTGTTTCATCTCATTTGCTTTTGTCAATCCAGAGATATAATCAATTTAGTGTGATATACCAAAATCGATTTTGTGCCACTTTTATGCATGGGCAGAGTTGTTTCGCCCAGCTATACCATGCTGTCTTAAAGCTCAGAAAAGATTGCAACTTGACAAAAAGAAACAAAACACAGATTAAATTTAGTAAACAAAGGAAGCCTACTTTTATCGACACAAGTTTTAATAGTCAACATAATCAGTTCAATTATAAAAATCTTCTTTTCATAAATAACAAACAATACAAATATTTATTGCACGTCAATGAAATGGAGCTTTGAATTTATTACAAGATTGGTATCTGTTAAAATCATGCCAGAAGGAATGTAATTGCAACTAAAATAAACACTTCAAATCCAAAGAAATGGTTTAAAATATTGCACTATCTTTGCGCATTTACTAATTGTTGAAGTCAATAAAAATTTGAATTTGGAAGCAAAGTATCAAAGTGGTGGTAGGAATTTGCGTTTCATGATACTTCAAGACCATAGAAACTCTCTCCTCCAGATTGCTGTACGCCGGTTGTACGCTCATGTTCTCATCTGACAAACAACAGTATGTGGAATGTTATTCATCATAACTTCCACCATTATGTAACTGTTTTCGTATCTTTTAGAGTTTCTTTATGAAGTTAATCCCTTTTTAAAGAATTTCATATCTGTTCAAGTGTGAATAACTTATGTTTAACTAATTCGTTCACCGTTTTCACTCAACCAGAAAGTGGCACAAACTCGATTTTTGTGTTCCGCAGTAAACTGGAGTTATCTCACGATCGAAATAAGCAATTGAGATGAAACAAAAAATCCTGGAAAGCCTGGTTTTTCTCTTGAATGTGATATACAAAACAACTTACTTATGTTGAGATAAAATATTGAAAAAAAATCGGTTTTTGATTATACCATTTTTTTAGACAGGATGTAGAAATTGATGTCACGATAGCGGATAAGATTAAGGCCATAATTAAAAAATGTCCCTTTTCTCACGAAGATTACAGGGCAAATACACTGAATAAATTCCAAACACCAAACTTGAACAAACTCTGAAGCATTCAACATAGAAAATGATACGAATAAGTAATTATTACTCACCAAAGTTCTTTTACGTCACTAAGGAATATTAGAAAATCTGATACGTTACATTTATTCGTCTTGTTCCAGATATATTTGGCAGCTTGGTCAGATCATTTATAGTAGATTCAACCCATCGTGTCACCGGAGGAAAAGTTTTGGACAGCGTCGATTAGTTGGGAGAGGAGGCAGAATATGTGGCCCGATTCACCTGTTTCATGAACGAACTAAAATAATCTGGTCTTTCATGATTAATAGAGAGTGCAAAGACGTTTGTGTTCCTTCCTATCCATAGCACGGGAGCTCAAAAGTCAGTAGCATTCAACCCACCTGTTACATTGAATACCGTTGAAGCAAATACGATTAGTCAGAATGTATTGAGAGTTAATATAGCTATTGTTGTGTTTAACCTGAATGATTTTATTGAGCTCAGAATTGATTTTTCTCTGCTATCGGACTACATGTTTCAATAGGTTTCGTGTGGAATTTTATTTTCATCCACTGCACATCCCCTCATTCAATGCCAATACCTTCGGAAAAGTACTAGAGGTGACACGATGGGTTGAATCTACTATAAGTACTTAGAGTTTTGGTCACTCATAACAGACTACAATATTTACGTGGCCTAATCCCCCTCTTCGCCCAGCCTCGATGTCCATAACACTTAATTCGTTCTTTGATTGACGCCAAACAAAAGAATCGATAGCTTGTCTCGGACTTCATACGACAATCTATTCAATTGAATCTGGTATGAAGCCTTTACATATTCGATACAAAAAGGTTCATGTAAAATGGGAAAGAGAGCACCAAGTATACTCAAGTGCGTCTGCCCCATTGGCGAACTTGGTCCCATTTCTTCTATTCCGAATTCTTTTTTTAGAACATTCATGGTAATTCATTAAAGCAACCATCGTCATCAGACCAAATTGTTGATTTAAATAATTCCAAACTGCACTTGTTCTTGCTTAAGGTTATATTGGCAGTGAGTTTGGAATTAGTATTCCGATTTCTTGTGTAAAGGCCGTCTTGTTCTGACTTGAATACTTTTCAAGTTGATATTGCTTATTTTTTTTTTCTTGCATGATTTCTTGTTGTTGGTTTTAATTCAAC
>JAMKCH010009228.1:0-28785 GCA_023653785.1 Ophioderma brevispina
GAGCTCATTTGCATATTTCAATAAAATGTATTAAACTACAGTTGTTTGAGAAAATCTTAATAGTGCACTGCATAATTTTTTTTTGTTGTTGAAGAAGTCATGGCCGACCTTACAAAAAATCGTGTCACTGTTTATATTACAGAAATAAGTATTATTTTTATCGGGCTGGGGAGTTCCCCTTTATACTTAGCTGTGAAATGAAAGCTGTTAAAAGAGAACTGACAATTCTAAATGTTGATCGTTGGAGCGCTTACCATTGCCCCCTTGTCGAAGCAAATTATTCTGATGGATTTCCTATCGGCCAAGCCAAAAAATAAATTGTAAGTGCATGATGTGGATGTATATTGCATTCTATGCATGTGATGTAATTAACTTCTCTAAAGACCACATTTATTAGTAGTGAATGTGCTATGCTCATTGTTAATAATTTAAACTAAGAAAGTATCTCTTAAAATTACTAGCCAAGTATTGTGATGAACTTCTGACAAATTAAGTGCAGTCACTTTTAGTGGCTCTGTAATTTGGTGCAAGCCAGAGTGAGTCCATTGGTAATAATGATGCCATTAAAGGGGTGGATTACTTCTACTGTTCCTATGACAGATTAATTAGTGTAATGTTGTTTGCATGACAGTGAAATCTTCATTAGTGATGAGAGAGTGGAAAGGATCCAATCTCTTTTGATATATAATGGTTGTAATTAGAGAAACACATGTGCTTAAATAAAGCAAACAAATGTACAGGCTTTGGGTTATGGCATTTCATTTAATGGATAATTACAAAGATAGCAGTTGGTCCAATAGCCCCAGAAAAATAAAATCACGTAACGTTCGTCTACCGTGTGGATAGACCTTTAGAGACCTTTTAAGTATAGTCGGTGGGTTGGGGGCTTTTTTTGCACCCAATTCTTGAACACAAATCTGCAAAATAATTTGCTTACTAGCTATACATTTGGACCAAAACGGTTGGCATCGTAAGGGGCTGCTAAAATGAAAGTGTCCCGTGGGGGGGGGGGGGTTGTCGGCCACGTGAAACATTTGTTTTAGCTAAATGACTGACCACAATTTGTCCATTGGGAATTTAAAAAAATAAGCCACTTAAGAATTTTTAAAATAATTGAAATGACTAATGCGTTTTAAAAAATAGCACATTTGTGGCAGAAATATTTTTTTGTGTATGGGCTTCCTTTAGGGCTTTGAAGCAATAAAAAGCGAAAATGATGACCAGAATCCGCAATCAACTGAGTGACAGATAATAAAACGTATTTACTTTACACAATGCAGAAATAACTGTGTTCAGATGTGTTGGAGACTCCATTTTGGGAAAGGGATTAATTGACCACTTAAAAACAATAATTGGCACATTTTTTTTGAGAGCGCCCCCATTTTCAAAATTTGATATTTTTGCATCAGTTTACTTTGGTAAGGTCTAGGAAACTATACCTGTAACCTGCGAACGAGAATCTAAAAAATGCGTATTTATCACAAAATAAGCGATTTTGGTAATTATAATTGGGATCCCAGATTGGACTTAACGGCAAAGAGCTTGAAATGCTACGTTTATGTCCGTCATGATGAAATCATGTCACCTAGTTGAGAAATAACCCTCAACTTGCTTGCCCGAGATCTTAAAACAACTTATGGTGAGCGTAGACACTAAATGGCGGGCTTTTTCCCTCCCGGCTATTTTCACATTGGAGGCCGTTTCCTCCCCCCCCTCCAGCAGCCGTTAATTTTATCGGGGATCCCCCCCGATAAAATTATTCTAGTACAGAAATTCCTTCTTTTGTGACACATAGACATTTTCGAGCTTAACCATGTCACAGGTATAGTTTCCTAGCCCGTTACCAATTCAACCGTTTAAAAAATCTCCAAATTTTTTGAAAAATTGGGGCCGCCCTTCAAAAAATTGTGCTAATATTGCTTTAAATGTCGGGTGTCTTTTAATGTTCAATTAAAACAATGCAAAATACCTGTCTCCATATTCAGTTTTTCATACCCACAATCATATACATTGAGTGTAAAAAATTCTTTGCTGGTATTCTGAAAGGGAGTCAACTTTAGAACCCCCGGGTTAAACCATGGTATTCCTACCGAGTGTACCTTTTCTCCTCTAGCGTACTCTAAAATAATGGAATGTTGCCCTCCTGCGGAATGTTACACCTGGCGTTACATTAACTTTGTCTTTTTGAAAGGGGAGAAGGGTCCATCTGTTGGACAAAATCTCTGGTTCAAAACCCAGGTCTAAGTTAAGACCTCCCTTTGAGAATCCAGCCTTTCTCATAGATTTTTTCACAGGGATCGGCAGATCTAAATTATGACAAATCTGTAACTACAAAGGCCATTTGGGCATATCCTGATTGATTTTAATTGCATTTTCTCAGTTTTATCCAAAGTATCCAAGATAGCCTATTCTAGAATCTCTAGATTTAGGAATAGGGTAGAATATAGAAATTTGTTGTTACATTGACATTATTTTGTAATAAATTTTGAACGTAACGTAGAGAATAGCTCTTCCTAATGCGACACTTTTCCGAACCAAAACACATTAATCACAAATCAACCATTTTGATGGCGGTCATTGCAACTTGTCAACTAACTGGATGTGCCAATTGATTCCGATCTTGTTTTCTATTGATAATGTGGCTTATATAGATGAACTTCTTATCGAATATTATTTGTTTGGTCTTCAGCTGATTATCGCTTCAGTTCAAACCGTACCATGCTTTCATGATTGAGAATAAAGGAGTGTTTTCGGCAATAAACCCTTGTTTTTATGCTTCTTGCTTAACAGGAGCAATATTATTTTTGGTCATTTTACCAATAACACCCGTTTGTCAAAGGCAATACAGGATATTGTTTGCACTGGGCGTCGACAATGGTATAAAGCATGAGTGAAAAGGGTTTTCTTAAATCGAGGGGGCTTGAGCATGACGATAATGATATTTCTGTTGGATTGTGTGACTGTTTTAGTACGTCAAGTCTTTTAAATTGTACAGCTAATCAGTTTCACCTTAATGTAAAAGCTAGTTCAGAGCGACTTTCTAATAACATGCATGCCAATTTTTTAATTTTGATTCCAACCACATTTTTGAGATTTTTTTTTAAAATTTTGAATTTCCTAACTTGAGAATAGCATTTAAATTTTTAAGCTGCCAGGGCCAAGCCAAATTGTGGCGTTGACCATTTAATTTCGATGGGGTGGAAGAACCTTGCATGGTTTATGCTGTGGTGAGTGGTTTAGTGGTCCTGGTTTAAGGGAGTGTGGCCGAATTAAGGGGTGGTCCTGGTGTAGTTAATTGTCACTTCTTAGGATCGCAACATTCGTCTGGCGGGACATATTTAACGCATCGCGTAAATATGATTTCGCCTTGTGCCCGTTCAGACTGTTCCGAAGTGTTCCATTTTTTGTGTTTCTTCTCGGCATTTTCAAAGGAAGTGCCCTGTGCGGGTTGAACATTTCGGACCTGGCAACACTGCCATCGTCATTATTCTTCATGACAAGGCTTTATTATCAACCCACAATTTGGAAATTTGTCACTATATCTTGACTGTCGGCAGTTATCTTGCATTGTGTAGTGTATAGTTCACCGAACATGATACCCCAATAAGCGTCCCTAATGGGGTCATCACCCCACTGCTGGGCGCAGCACTTAACGCTTAATTTGTCTTTGCGTAATGCGTGTCACTGGCAAACACACGAATGTAAACGCGAGCATAATGAGGATGCTCGCGTACATTTTTATATTTTTGCTCCAAACAGTTCCAATGTTTATTTGAAAAGGTATATTGCTGTTTTCTGGTTTTGTGCCGCATATTGTTCCTATTTTGCCAAGGTTACTCTGATGGAAACGACTGGAGCGTGTCAAATATTTGCACGGAATTCCTTGTTGGCAAAGTAGTCTCATCTTGGAAATGTGTCTGTTAGGCACTGAGGAGCTTGGATAATATTGCAGCAGGTGACACTCTGAAAGCAACAGTGGCCAAGATTCCCACTAGCCTTAGCATACAAAGATTTGTTTGAATGGAGATGATTTTATACTCTTTGGAAATAAATATCCCTAGAGGCATAGATCTAGTAATACTTGCGGTAATGAGTGTAAAACGAGGGGAATGACATTTTGTTCAACTCAAAGGAGGTTTTTTTATAGGCCATCCACACCAGCACATTTCAATTACCCTTTAGCATGGTGCATTTAACCTGGAAAAAAATTTAATTTTAACATTGGTTTGGTTTTGGACTTTTTTTGTGTCGGACCAAATTTGTTTTTATGATATGTGTGTAATGGTGGCCATAGTTGCAGTTGTATTCCTCTCACTGCATTTTGAGTGTGTGGGGGTAGTAGATGCATGTATGGATCATGTGCACATATTGAAGACTCAAAATTCAACAAGTGCATTATGGACTTAATCTGGTAACACCGAGAAAAAATGCTAAATGGCTATGTATTCTTAATTATCTGGTACCAAATTGTCAACAAAGCAAAAATAAAGTGAAAGAAGTGTCTGTACTCTCAAGTAAAGCCCTTTTCCTCACTTTTCTGATACGCATTTTAGATCATCTTCTGTTTGCCGTGGCATTTAAACCAAGCTAGAGTGTGGCAATTAGGCGGTGTGGCAGATGGTTGGAATTTTAAAAAGGGTAAACTTAGGGTGCATGTATTTTGCTTTTTTTTCCTGTTGTTTTAGTAATAAACTTTTCATTCAACGAAACCCGAGTAACTTTTTTCTGGAGAAACAAATAGTAGATAGTATGTGGAAAGAAGTGGGAATATGGCTCTAAGATTTTGTCATGTTTAAAAGTTTGTTGTCTTCACCCTCAGTGTGCTGAGAGCAAGCCTTAAACTAAGAAATTACCATTTCTGCAGTTGTTGATTTTGGTTTAGGGTAAATAATTTAGTTTACTTTGCACATTTTAAAAGTATCAACTTCAAGCAAAAGCAAACATGTAATGATGATCGGTGTATTTGGGAAGGGGTTCCTATGAGTTACAAGGTATAGGTTCAAATAGTTTTTTTGTTGAAATTTCACAAGTTAAATTTTGCAATTTGGTTAAAGTTTCAACATGCTACAACCATGCCAGTGTCAGTACAAAAAACTATCAATCGACCAATTGCTGGTTCCGCCCGTAAGGCCTTGCAATGTGGACCCGAAATTACAATAACACCAGCGCAGTACATTTGTGTATCAAATTCAAGATGGTGATAAATCAATGGTCCGGAGCAATGGTATGATCCAGAATTAATTGCCCCAGTTATTTTGTGTTAGGACTGTGTATATTCCAATACATTTCTTTTCTATAATATTAATTTTTATGGGAAATGGTAATGCCGCATATTGGAAGTTTGTCGTTCACCTTTGGGTTTGAAATTTGGCGCACCAATCAAACCGTTGAATACGCATGCCTTGTTTGCGTTGGTTGATGATAGTGAAGTTTTTTATAATTGCATTCTGGGGAATGGGAATTGATAAAACTCGATATCAATATGGTAATTACAACTTTTTGACTTTAATTGTGAAGTTTCATAACTGGAACTGTACCATTAATTGGCCAGAGGCTATACTAAATTAATTCATGACAGGTTGAGCAGGAGACTAACGTTTGGAAATTTGGCCCTCACAATGTAATATAGGGGAAGGAATGCTTCATTCTGTGGCTAATTAAAGAGCTGTTTCCACATACTGTCTATGTGGCAGGGTTTAAAGTTCACTGCAAAAAGCTCACTGCCACTACATAGCAACTTTGCTTTAAAAAAAGATATTTCAGTGTAAAATTTTGTATTGTTGGATGTAAATTTCTGACCTTTGTTGACATGTTATAGTGCCTACATGCATGCCTCCACTGGCTCGTACTTAAAACTGATTGCTCATTGTAAACAATTTACAAGTTGCAATGAGCATTCATAGAAATGTCCGCCCTAACAATTAGTTGTCCACTCTCCAACTTCCAGTGATGTCCATGGCGGACTGTTTTGGAAGTGATGTCCTACAGGTACAAGGTAAAGGAATAAACCTGAAACCTGAACCTAACTTCTTTGTGAATATCATAAAAATTACAAAAATTATCACCATTAAAGGGGTCATTCATGATCCCGTCTCGTCTCCCGACAACCTAAAACAAGTTGAGTTTTTATCCCCCCGGCTTGAAAAGCAGAAGGGAGATTTTTGTGTAGCCGCGCCATGTCAGTATGCTCCAGGTTTGGTTAGGTTTTCTTATTTCAGGTGTTCTTCAAAAAGTTGGTCCGATTGAAGCCAGACTTTGGGTTAAGGCCCAATAGGTTTTTTAATCCATCAATTCATTGAATTGATGGATATTGTCATCGAGAGCGGCGTTTTAATTGTCGGGTCTTTGTTAGCGAAACTAGTCGGCCGTTTTATGTCCTTTCCGCCTGAAATTCGGCAAAATGTTCTAAGGTGGTGGGCCGTGTGTGCTAGGAATTATTTTTTTAATTTTAGTGACGGCAGTCAGTTTGGGGATTTTTCTGCTTTTTCGGGCAACTTTGGATGCCTCGCTTGTCCGGCTTTCTTACTAAAACCTATTGGTTTGTGTGCAAGTGTTTAGCTGTGCAGCGGGGTATCTGCGTCCGAAAATGTAATTAATATTGCTATATATACTACCCTGGTGCTTCGCAAGTGCTTACCAAGAGTGGCAAGGACAGAGGTCAATACGATTGCAAGAGTAAGCAACATTTGCATAACTACTTGCAGCCGCCCTTGGAGTGTCCAGGTTCATTGACTTCTAACTACGCCCTTGACAGAGTTAGTGTAAACACACCCTGGATGAAGAGCACACAAGATTGAAGTCGGCTTGTGGATGTAAAACAAGCATTTAGAGATCGACGAAAATCGACGACACAGATCAAGTTTACTCACATGATGATCACTGCCCACGATCTTGATTCCTACTTGTTGCTATTGGCGTTTATTCACATGTTTTAAGTGTGTTACGTGCACCTATTTGTTTGCTAATTGAATATTAAAAGAAAAAAATAAAAAACTTAAAAATTACATTTTAAATGTTTTTTGGGGGGAGGGGATTGAGTGGTGTTAAATAATAATGGGAAGTCATGGCTATCGAGGGCGTCCCGGATTGTGTATGCACTGGCGTTTTGTTAGGGGGTTTGTTTTCTTTTAGGCCTATTGCTCTATTTTACGAATTTAGCTATTTTCCTTATGTGGAGAAAGAGCTTTGATAATTTTGGATGGCAAGTTCTCCCCAATTTGTAATGGTGTGTCCGTCCTCGGGCTGTTGCCATGCGACATCACCTCGGGACTTTCTCGGGGGAGTGAACCATTTGCACTCATAGTATACTTTTGGGTTTTTAGAATTGATAAATGTGTAATAGATATATACTTGGAATCGTTTTTCAAATAATGGAAACAAGCGGTAACTGTTTGTGTAAAACAAAATATTATGCCTATTGTTGTCTTATTTATTACCCGTTTTTATTTTAATTATTAAATATTCCGTTCCAGTCTTGGCTAACAATTAAACGTAGCAACTTGTTTCGATCCTGGCTATTATGAGGGTTGTTTATCATGAATATTCATAACATAATTGATCGCACTTTACTGTGCAGTGAATCAGACCGGTTGTATGGCCTTCGTAAGGTAGGTATCGTTGATGCAAGACAACGGAATGAAACCCAGCTATATATGCTTCAGTCTGTTACTATCTCTATGCTCTAATTTGTCATATAAGGACAATGACCGTCAGTAAAATTTAGCAGTATAAAATATCCCTGTTTTCTTATTATGTTTACATGTGTCATGTATAGAACATGCTATGCTGGCTCCGTGAAAAGAAGACTGATATAATTCATTTCCTGAAATTGAGTGAATTCCCTTAGTCCCGACGACCACTATCTATTTGTAACCATGTCACTAGAGAATTTGAACAGCGTTCATCATTTGGAGAGGCGAAAAAGAAAATATGTGGCCCGATACACCTGTTTCTGAACTAAATAGATGGCATTTCATGTTTGTAACATCAGCTTTGCATATAATAGTGCAAAGCAGACGACTTTACTAGAATTGATTTTTCTCTGCCGATTGACTATATGTTTCAATTTTACTTCCACGACGTATTCTCATTCATGCCAGAAAAACTTACATGTTAAGAAAGAATTGTTGGAAAACACTGAATAGTATAAAAATATGCACAAACACACTGCTTTGTTATTGACTTTGTATCGTACTTGGTCTCTCCCGCTTAGTATTTGCACGCTGTTTTCATCAACATGTTGCCTAAGTTACTTTTGACCGCAAAATCCCATTAGAAAGCTTTAAACTACACCCCAGCTACACATAAATTCTACATTTCATTTCAATTATTAAGGATCCACAAATAAAAACAAAAATGCACATGAGCATGATACGTTTCTATCGCCTTCTTCACAATGCTTTTTACGTTTAATAATTGTTATTATTTAATGAAATGTTAGAGAATAGTATCCAAGTAATAATACATATTTACGTTTGTCGCTTGTTCGGATGCCTCCCATGGAGCACACTCATGAATTACAGGTAGTTTGTCGCCACGCCCAAGGGAGATTAACCCGACCTCAGCTGAAAAATCGGGGGATCCTTCAGTCCCTACATAGACCGCCGCAATTGAATGTAGGGAAATGTCCCGCTAAATGATAATCTATTACGAGTGTTAATTGTCGTCGAACTTTTATTATACCTATGACTTAAAATAGGATAAAAGAGATTGGAAGCAAACAACCTAATTAAAATCAAACAAACAGGAACTCGTTTTAGTACAAAGGACCCACCTTTCATAAAATCGGTAGTACCAAATTAGATTGGGCAGGAAATTCCCCAACTCTGATAACCACTTTTCCATCTCCAAATGCCCGGTCCACATGTTCTGGACAAGTCTGGCGATTTTGTTTAGTGTGACGATCCAATAATAACCTAGCCCTATATCATCGCTCCCCAGGCGTTTGTCTATTTGTATTCACATTGTAAATGATTAATTTATTTGGCCCAGCAATCGTTAATTAATAGGTTTTAATTATGGGTTAGATAAACCAAATTGTTTTGAAAATTTCATCAGTATATTGTTCCCGCTCCTACAAGAAATGGTATAACCATAAATTTGGGGGGGGCATGGAATGCCCAGGGTCAGGTGCAAGATTCATCGCGCACCTGACCTTGTCTTGTTGTTGTCAGGTCGTAGGGACCTTGTCCCCATAGGGCAAGCCAATACAAGTTGAGCGAGGATTAAGTAGTGTCGTACGTTCAAAAACATACTACATTCGTGTCACATCCTTCAAAATTTTAATTTGAATCTTAATGTAAACATTATTGGAAGTTGGATTTCATGAATGATAGAGTGAGGAGAACTGTATTTTGTTCAATTGTTTTTAGGAAAGTCAGTCGTCTGTTTCATCATGGTAGTCCTAACGTATGATAAAATAACACGTCATAATGATGTCGAATGTGATTGGCCAAAGATAATTTTCGTTACCAGGTTTTCGGATGCATGATTGACAGATTTCGCTGTACATTCGCCATCGGGTATAGATAGTATGTGACTCGCGCCGGTCTAAAGATCCACTTTCTTAGATGTTTACATCAAAACAATTCGTAAAAATACAATGAAAACTTTATAAAAAAAACATGGACAAGTTGCATTTGTTAGAATGTTGGCAACTTGGGCTTTTGATGCCCAAAAATGTCCCAAATATTTTGAAGCCACGTGGCCACATGTACCAATTCTTAAGGATTTTATTGATCCCAGAAATCTAACTCCTTATGTTCTCGAGTGTGTCAGCTAACCTATTGCCGTGTCTCCTAATTTTGATCGTCTCTTTTCTTTCGTTTAACACCGAACCCTAGGCCCTTAAATGTTGGATAAATTCCCAGTAAATGGACAAACACACTGTCGGATGACGTCCTCACCATAGCATTGCGGAGTAGCTAAAGTAGCCGTCTTGGAATTTCTTCAATATAACTATCGGCAGCATTGGGCTCCAGGGTGGATGTATTTACCATGTTTGCATGTGTTAAATATAACCTTGAAAAATTTCAATATTAGCCTGAGAAATACGCCCGAAGATACTAGTACAAATTTACAAAATCGGACACCAGTGGGTGGCGTTCAGAGCAGTGAACGTCTCCGAAATGGAGGGGCGTTAATTTAGACATGATTTGCAAGTCGACAAGTTCGTGTAATATAAGTGGAGGGGCGCTAAATAGGTCGAAAACTGTAATAAATATTTTCTACCAAGTCGTTAACCTGAGCACCTCTATACTCGTAATATATTACATTCTGTCCACTTTCTTCATATCTTCTCATCATGTATAGAAGAAAATCGGTATCTTTGAGCATTGTTTATCCAAGCGTCTCATCTACGTCTCATTGATTTTATTCCCTGGGTAACGGCACTGTTGGATTGTGCAAGTATCAGTGCGCACGGGTCACCATTTTCGTTCCCACATGCTCGCCCAGACCGTTTTATCATGTTTTTTCGAGATGTCAATGCTCCATTTTCCTTAATATCCTTATCGCAATTTTCAGCGTTTTGCTTGATTAGAAATTTAATCCAAACACAGACTCCCCATACGAGATCTGAATGTCCGACTGAGAAAACAACACAAGATATTGAATGTTTTTTGGCTCATGGTGATCGCCCAAACAGTTTACACACACACAGTGTGTACGGTTAGCTGATCCAAACAGATCGAGTACACCGCACTTGTATTTTACGATGTTTATTTATCGACGAGTATCGCGCCCAAACAGCTGGGATTCCCCCGGGGATTGCCCATTTAGCCGACGACCCGATTAACATGAGTTAGGAATCACTACTGGGGCCCGTACTGGGGCCCTGACTGGGGGCATCGATAACTTTGCACCTGTTATGTTTTTTATGGATTGTTGATGTCATACGAAATGGCAGTCAGGTCAATAAATGCATCATAATTAATAGTTCCTTATAATAATCCTCGGTTTTCCATATAAACAAAAAGTATGTAAAACACATTTGATTCATGCGGGTTTACTTTAAAGTCTGACTCAGAGATTTCGAAATATTATTTTTTTGTTAATATGACAAATAGTCACTATAACTTAAGATAGTAACCTAAAATGCACATTTCCGAAATGTGAGATGAATCGTATTTTTCGTTTTGATCAGTAAACATTTATGTGTATATTAACGTCCGATAAGATTAGTTTCGCAATGCACCCTAAATATACGAGCAAATCATACGCATTCTTTACTCGGAATGACGTTTTCGTTATGGACCGCTCTAGTTTACTGCGATTACGCCCAATTAAAAACGTTCATCACAGCAGAAGTTCCTTTTACTACATAGATACTGTGTATAACAAAAATTCCGTCTCCGGAATTTATAACAAAGTTTTTGTTTTTTTGTCTTTTTTAATTATTTAAGCTTACAATTTCACAGCACCGTGATTAGTATATGGACAAGCATATTACCATGCAAAAACACGATTTTTTTGAAATTGAGCGCGCCCTCACTCATGACAATCTCTGAGTCGGCATTTAAGTGTTTAATCAACCACGTTAAGTTTTAAGTTTTAATCTACCACAAGAAGAGAAGGGGAGATACGCCACGTGTATCTGTCTGAGGGCCAATGATCATACAATCAAGAAACTAAGTGGGTAGATGTAGCTTAAGCCGGGCTAGATCACAACTTCTCTGGTTAGTGGATCAAAGGTCACGGGGGCCCATTAAAGGTCCAAGAAATTTCAATGGGTAACATTGGTTTTTTCAGAGACCAGAGGGTCCGCACGTCCATAAACCTGGGTAGTGGGTGCCCCTTGACCGTCCGAAAGACCGAGTTTGTATTTGTCTGTGGTCAAAGGTCGCAGGGAGCATTCAGGTCAATGAGGTCAAATGGGGTAACAGTTGGTGTATGGACATGAACTTGGAGGGGGGGGTTGATGTTGATGTCGAAATTTTTAAAGGTCACACAAGGTCATTAGGGGTCATTCAGGTCAGGAGTATACCACGTTGGTGTCTCGAGACCGAGGGTCGTACGTTCCTGACACTTGGTCTTCGGACGGTCAGGGGCACCCACCCACCAGTTGTATTGTTTGTGGATCAAAGGTCATCAAGGTCCAAAGGGTCAAATGAGTAGACATGTGTATGGACATGAATTTGGGGTGGGGTCAGTTTTTGATGCCTAAAATGTTAAGGTCATGACAAAATTATCTATATATTAATACCGTGGTCGGTCTGTCTATCTGTCTGTGGCTGACTGCGGCTTTTTTTCTCGGAGACCGCTGGTTCACATGTTCCCTGAAACTTTGGTTGGTGGGCGAACTGGGTGCCCCTTGACCGAACCAAGACCGAGTTTGTATTGGTTAGTGATCAAAGTCATTTGAGGGCAAACAGGTCAATGGACCGCGCTATTTTCTCAGAAACTGAGTTGAAACTTGGTTGGGTGGGCCCCTTGACCATCCAATACTTAGATTGTATTGGTTAGTGATCAAACTTGAAGAAACTTGGAGGGTTGGGTCGGTTTTTGATGCCCAAAATTTGCAGGTCAGCAGTTCATTAGGGGTTATTCAGGTCAAATGTATTAAACGTTTGTTCTCGGAGAC
Source organism: Ophioderma brevispina (assembly GCA_023653785.1). Taxonomy (NCBI): domain Eukaryota; kingdom Metazoa; phylum Echinodermata; class Ophiuroidea; order Amphilepidida; family Ophiodermatidae; genus Ophioderma; species Ophioderma brevispina. The sequence continues at coordinate 12,581 of JAMKCH010009228.1, forward strand.
CGAGGGTTTGCACGTTCCTGAAACTTAGTGGTGGGTTGCCCTTGACCTCCGTGTTGTTTTGGGTAGTGGACAAATGTCATTTGAGGTCATTCAAGTTCAATAAGGTCAAATGGGGTAATCATTGGGTGTATGACATTAAACTTTGGGAGATGGGGTCGGTGTTTGATGCCGAAAAGTGTTAAGGTCAGGACAAGGTCAGTAGGGGTCATTCCACCCCAGGTAAATGAGGTTAACCGTTTGTTTCTCGAGATCGAGGTCGCACGTTCCTGAAACTTGTGGTTGTGCGCCTTGACCGTCCGAAGACCGGTTTTTTATTGGTTAGTGGATCAAGTTCATCGGGGTCAAAATGATGTCAGGGATAAACTGTGTATTGATTGAAACTGGAGGGGGGGGTCGATTTTTGGACGCCACAATCTTAAAGGGCACAACAGGTCATCAGGGGTCATTCAAGGTCAAAGAGATCCAAAAGGGGTAACTTTGGTTTTATCCAGACGAAACTTTGTGGGCAGGGTCGATTTTTGAGGCCAAAATTGGTACAGGTCACGACAAGGTCATCATGGGTCATTCAAGGTCAAATGGGGTAACATTGGTTGTATGGGACATGAAACAGACAAACCTGGGGGGCGGGGTTTAATTGCTTGATGCCGAAAATGTTAAAGTCACAAAACAGGTCATCATAAACTTATTCAAGGTCAAATAGTCAAATGGGGTAATCCTTTGTGTATTGACATTAAACTTGGAGGGTGGGGTCGATTGTGATGCCGAACATTTTAAAGGCACAACAAGTCATTAGGGTCATTCAGGTCGAAGGAACCACAACACTCCAGGGATGACTCCAAACTTAATACACTTTCATTCCCTAAACTCCCAATTGATGGTTACTGCATCATTGCTGCACTCGTTTTCATATGTGGCTGATGTCAGAAGGTGATGGACCAGGGTCAAAGGTCCTCTGAGCTCATGTTCCTACTGCCATTTTGCCTGGGGGTCACCCAAGTTTACTGTATTTTTTGTATCATTTTACCTTTGCCTAAGTACATCATGTACTACCTACAGATTCTCTCTACTCCGAAGAAATTTGTAATTTGGTATTATCTATCCCGTCATGGACAAAACCCCCAAAAATTACAACACCGTGAACTCCAGGTCCCTGATGTTGAAGACTAACGCATAAGCAATGCAATATCAGACTCAATCAGATTTTGGAACTTCCTTTACTCAAGGAGAAACCCATAACAACAATTAAAGATTTGGGACATGAAATGCCTGTCATACTTAACAATGAGTCTCCACTCCCTAAATTTACAGACACCCCCCTTTTACGACCTTTTTCCATGCGAGTGATGTTAGATTAGTTGAACCATGTAAGAAAGGTACTAATATGCTGGGAGGATTTGCTTTTGCTATAAAAAAGCTGATATTACCATCAACACCTTAGGGTTAGATTTCACTTTTAACACCATTTCATGATGTAATGTAGGTCAGGTAACAATCACTTAATGAATTATGGATGGAGGATTTATACAAGTACATGAACCATAGCAGAAGAAATAGGGGTCTTCTTTTTTCTGAATCTGATGAGCATGTCTATGGGAAATGAGAAACCCTGTATTTTTACTGGTGTCCCTGAGGTAATTCTGTAAATCTGTCTTTAGTAAAATACTTTTGAGGGGAAAACAATTTGAATTCAGAGGGAGGATGACATGTCGTTCCCAGACCGCCTGACGGAATATTGCGGCATTTGGAGTAGCAATATGGACATAGGTCAACTGTACTTGGCCAAGAAAAAAAAAAAGTTTTGTCTCAGACGACCGCCGCCTTTGTTTTAAATTGGTTTTTGACCACATTTTTTTTTTTAGGGTTACTCACTTAATTTTTTTTAAAATGAAAATTGAAAAAAGTGGGCCAAAAATGCATTACAAAAAAAAAAGAAAAAACGCATTCGTCATTATATTTTTCTAAAAAAAATGCGTTTCGCATTGCGATTTTTCAAAAAAAACATTTCTTCTGAGACACCTTTTTTTTTGGCCTATCATAGGCTGAAAGAATGAGATCATCCGTTTTATCTTAGTACCCATAAAACCTTGCTGTGTAAACTTGTTGGACATGACCGTATATATTTTATTTCATAGTATAACTTTACCATTTTGTCTATTTTTCTGTCTCCACTTTACAGTGTGTTCTATACTTGTGGTCGTTGAGATGCTTTCCCCAAACACTTTCTTTATGCTGCGAGGTAACCACGAGTGTAGACACCGACAGAGTACTTCACATTCAGCAAGAGTGTAGTAGTATCTGCATCATCATCGCCACCCAACTACGACGTCTTAACAATTCGGTCCTAGTCGCATTTGAGACGGCGTAACCTTTTGAAGGCTGCAGGCACACTTTTGTTGGCCTGCTCCACTTTAAACGTTTGAACGTATCAGATTAGTCTGGCCGTATAGAAGCTTCGTGTACTGTTTTTGTTTTTATGGTTGAAAAGTTTGGCTTTACTAGTAAATGAGGTTTATTTTGGATGAAGTCTCCCTTTTTAATACGTTGTGATAAGGTTTTTATGGCACATTTTGGTCCCCCGCCAACTTCTGTTGGCGAAGGGGGACTATAGAAATGCTCCCCGTCCTGTGTTTGCTGTGTGTGTGCGTGTTGTGCGTGTGTGTGTCCCACGCGATTAGTTCTTTGGAACTAAGCAAGTGTGGGGTGTCCATCTTCTCACATATATGTAATCCCAACATACTCTTTGGGTGGGATCCGAATGGGCATTGTCCCATGGGGCAAGGTCAAATGAGTCAAAATATGTAAAAATTGTTAAAAATTGCTAACCCTTGTCACACGATATCTTTTTGATCTATCAATATGGTGTCCTCTTTGCATCAATAATGTCGCTTAAGTAGGCGGCGGATTAGTTCGGAGACTGGGTCATGTGCCATGTGTACCAAAGGTCAATGTGGTCAAAAATTCATATAAACCTTGTCAATTGTGGTGGATGATGAAACTTGGTGGGTGTGCTCAACATTCGGTGCCAAATTTTGTTAAGGTCATTTCAAGCGCATGTGAGGTCATTCAGGTCAATCCTAAACCTGTGGTAGGATTATGAAACTTGGTAGGGGCAGTCAATATTCAGTGCAGAAAAGTTTGAAGGTTATTCAAGGTCACGAGTGTATCAAAGGTCAAATCTCTAAACATGTGGTAGGATGATGAAAATTGGTGGTGTGTCAACATTCGGTGCCAAAATTTTGAAGGTCATTTCAAGTCATGTGGGGTCATTCACAGGTAAAATCTCTAAACAGGTGGTAGGATGATGAAACTTGTGCATTTGCTCAACTTCGGTGCCAAAAATTTTGAAGGTCATTAAGGTATGGGGGTCATTCAAGGTAATCCCTAAACATGTGGTAAGATGATGAAACTTAGTGGGTGCGGCAAATTTCAGTGCTGAAAATTTTGAAGGTCATTTCAAGGTCATGCGAGGTAATCCAGGTCAAATCTTATAACATGTGGTAGGATGATGGAACTTGGTGTGTGACGGTCAATATTCAGTGCCGAAAAAATTTTGAAGGTCATTTCAAGGTCAGGCAGGGTCATTCCAGGTCAAATCTCTAAAGCATGTGGTAGGATGATGAAACTTGGTGTGTGCGGTCAATATCCAGTGCCGAAAATTTTGAAGGTCATTCAAGGTCATGTGGGGTCATCCAAGGTCAAATCACTTGCATGGTGTTGGTCATTGAACCAAGGTCATCTGGTCAAAACACTATGCATGGTTGTATGGTAATGAAACCAAGGTCATCGGGGGTCATCCAAATTATGGAAACTGTTATGGTAGATCCTCTGGTTTTTCCATGACAACCTCCCTAAGTTTGTTCTTTTCCTCCTACCGCGACGAGTGGGGGACGCTTTGTGGTTCGAAACCCCTTGTCGTTTAGATGTTTGCATTGTCTCACAGTATCTTTGACCAAGTGGTGTTCTATTGTATTAAACAATGGATTTGACAGTTTGAAAAAAAGAGGTAAACATTTGAGAAAATTCCTTTCAACAGAAAATGAGGCTGGAACACTGTTGGAAATAAAATACAACATATTGATTTAACAAAAATGCTCAGTGGGCAAAAATCCTAACCATTTAGGATTTGAACCAAAAGCTCTTGGATCTTTAAAGGATTGTAAAATGGAGAGTCCTATAGGGGAAATACATTTGATTTTTTAGGTCGTCCGATAAAGACCGGACATACTTACGGCAGAATGATTCGTGTAGTGCGGTGATGGATCAAGTTCATACTTGGTATGCTTTACATTGCGACAAGGGGGTTTATGTGGAATGACTAAGATGGGGTTCAAAGTTTATTCTGGGGTCACTTGGGTCATTGTATTGCTCTACACTTAAACTTTGACCACATAATTGGACGACCTGTTTGAGACCGCTGTCCTATTTTAATTACCAATGTATTCAAGTTAACCTTACTCTAATAAAAAAAGTCGCTTCTCTTTGTAGTCGATCTTACATCAGTCGGTAGATTATCTGTTAGAGACCAAGGGTGGCAGGTCAAATTCTGGATAGTCAGTGAATTTTTTCATAGGCATTTCTGTGCATAAATGTGGTGTGACGGCTAAAAGTCCCTGACATATGGTAGCTCTTGTAAAACCCTTAGAGCTTCTCACAGCAACCGAAATGGTTTGATTATTTTCTGAATTTGATATTACAATCACAAAAGTAGCAAATGTGAAGTTTCGGGTTTTTTTTTTGTGTGTCAGATTTTGCACTTCAATTCATTAAGGTGGCAGTTTGAACATGTTACAGATGCAAGTGGGGGTGTCCATCTTCGCAACATTGATGCATCTCAAGTAGGCTGGTGGGATCCAATGTGGGTCATGTGTCATGGTCAAAGGTCAATGAGGTCAAAAAGTGGTAACAAATAGGGTTAAATTGCTATAACCTTGTCAACACGCTATCTTTTAATCTAAGCAAGTATGGGTGTCCTCTTTTGCACCATATATGTCGCTAAGTAGGCGGCGGATGAGTTCGGAGATGGGTCATTGCCATGGTCAAGTCAAATGTGGTCAAAACTTGCTTTAAACCTTGTCATATGTGGTAGGATGATTACACTTGGTGGGTGTGCTCAACATTCGGTGCCAAAAATTTTGGAAGGTCTTTCAAGTTCATATGAGGTCCTTCAAGTCAAATCCCTAAACATGTGGTAGGATGATGAAACTTGTGGGTGCGGTCAATATTCATTGGCCGACAATTTTGCAGGTCATTTCACGGTCATGCGTGGTCATTCAAGGTCAACATCATATGCCCGGTGGTATGGTCATGAAGCCTGGTGGGTGCAGTCAACATTTTATGCCAATCTTTTTCAAGGTCATTTCTGGTCATCTGGGGTCCTCTTAGTCATTTACTGCAAATGGTTGTATGTCATGACACTTGATGGGTGTGGTCAAAATCAGTGCTGAAAATTCTGAGTCATTTCAAGGTCATGTGGGGGCCATCCAAGTCAAACAACTACAATGGTTTATGGTCATGGAACTTGGTGGGTGTAGTCACATTGATACCAAATTTTTCCAGGTCCTGGGGCCATCCAGGTATGACATCACATCCTCCCTGTGATCTTTAAGTAATGTTACTTTTCCTCCTTTTATCTACCGCAACGAGCGGGGACCTTTGTGGTTCGAGACCGCCTTGTATATCTTATGCTTACAATTTGTTAGTACTGCTTTTATCGATTTTTTGGTGTATTCATGTGTAACAAAATCATGTTTTCTACCAGGTTGATTAGAGGTGTTTTACATGAACAAAATGCATGTAACTTTGGCTGTGGCATGCAGAATTTTTCCCTGTGCATGTTAAAATTTGTATTTTTTCATGCCTATGTTGAGGAAAAATCAAGGGTTGTGCAGTTAAATTTTATTTTCTAAATCACCCCGTTTTCTACTTGATATGGGAGCCTGCCACTACATAACCTGCCAACCTTCTGTTTTATAGGACTCATCCTTATTTTGAACTTTCAAAATTGCAAAAATTAGGGATATCGCTATTTCTGAAATTTCAAACCAATCTTTAAATACTTGCCAGAAAAGCCCTAAAATTTTTCTTGCTCCTGAAGCACTTCCTGCAGCTTCAAACACGTAAAATCCAGGACTCAGGGCTGTGTTAACGCCACTAGAGTCTTAAAGTGGGCCAAAAACAAAATCACATATAAGGTCTTTTTCGTGATGAGGTATGTGCGACACATGCATTCTGAATTTTTGGGGTTCTCCTTTGGCAGATATGCACTTGCATACACTTACGCAAGTATTGTGGGAAACAACTTGGCATTTTGATATAAATCATAATGTACATTACAAGGCCCTATTCCCTACTGTGCTGATGTTGATGGTAACCATTAAAAAACAGCATTTTTCATCTGTTATTTGGTAAAAAAGATAGGGAATTGAAATTTAGTATAAGAATCAAAAATACAGCCTTCCAATCTGATATCAAATTAATACTACTACTGGTAAATCAAGGGGTCCCAAAGGCATCAGAACAAGCAAATTTAAACTATTATTTGCCACAACTGTATTTATAGTGCACAGAACAGTTTTTTGCTTTCAAACGTAATAAAATTTCATAATGTATGCAAATACCTCACCAATCACAGAGACAAAAAAAGGGTCATCTAATTTTCAGGATCTGGATCTAACAGCAAAATCAGGAACAGAGTATGTGATTGTGACCAGTAGTAATTTCTAGCGTTGAGAGATATGAAAAACTTAGGTGCCTATCCCCAAGTTCATGTCAACCCAATTTTTATGGTGCATAAAATTCAGTTGCTAAAAAAAAGTTGTAAAAATGTGAAACATACAATAATTATATGGAAACTGTAAAAGCGGTATTTTGTTTGGGATTTTGTCGGACAGAATTGCTGTCAGGATTTCCTGTAAAATTACAGTTTTTTTCCCAGAAATTTTTGTTCTTCTCATATTAAATGAAAATTCATAGTTTATGTGTTGATCTCTTTACTACAAATAAGAGCTACACTTACAAATTTCTTTGAACTTGGGCTCATATCATAGGGAGTTACAATATGACTCATCTACCAAGGACACAGTTCAGTGGGTTGTACTTGTACACACATGAATGACTGACCTTGTGTGATCTGAGTATCATTTATCATACCTAAAAACCAGGGGGTATATTTTGATGAATGAAAGCTACTGAACTGTGCCAAGAGAAAATTGGGATTTTACTAACTCATAGTGTATGCCCCTTGGAATTTTCAGATGATGCCGACATAGGTGTCATTTTGCCAAGTTCAAAGGTCATATGAGGTCAAGTTATAATAGGGCTGAAAAAAGAGAAGATATCAGTAGCTTCCACAATGCATGCTTCCAAGGAAAGTTTTTGTACAAGGTAGTCAGTGAATCGTTAGAAATGAACATTCTTAAAATGCCAAGTTTGTGATCAGTACTGTCAATTACATGTGTCATATCTAACGATTCACACCAGTATCTGTACAAAAACCCTCCGTGGAAGCAATGGTGCATTTGGGAAGCTACTGAAATCTTCTCTTCTTGGCTGAAAACATCAAATTGGCCATAATAAAATTTTTTTTTTTTTTTTTTTTTTTTTTGTTTGCAACTGGTTGGGAACATTCATATGATAATTAAGGTCAAGGGTCACTTGCACAGGTCAAAGGCTAAATCTGAGAGTCAAGTTATAAATACGAGTGAAGGAGTGGTGGATTGCAAAAGCAGGTGACACTTGTTGTGCTGATGAGAGGTGAGTGGCAATATTAATTTTTGGTCAAACAGCCAATATTTGTGTCAGTTATAAAGAAATCAATAGTAAAAAACACCCGCCTCCCACTTTTCAAGGACACTGCTATGAGAAAGAATAATTACAAAGGCCCATTGCAACCTTAAACATTTGTCGTAGTTAGAGGTGCCATGTGTGATATCATTCTGCAAGTTCAAATGTTTATGAATCAAGTGTGCTCGAGGAGCCAGCTTGCTTCTTTACCATTCCACCTATAAGGTAAACCATTGTCTAATTAATTCATGCAAACATAATTGTAATCACACAATCACAGCAATCAACACCTACGACCTTAAGAGTAGTTTGTTCATCATGGAACTACAATGGCGTATTCGGGGACGTTTAAAATATTCAACAGGAAAAGTAGACTACTTCACGACTCTGAGTTTGTTAACGCCATTGATTGCCAAACATTTATTATCCATTAGTCTTGTACTATGATTCCTCCAAGAAATTGTGCATCTCAACACCTGTTTGAGTCACCTCCTTCTGTTTTTCTTTTGAGGCAAGAGCTACAGGTGAACAGGCTTAGCGGATGAAAAGCTACCTAGTTATGTACTTATTACTTAAAGCCAGAATCCTCAAGTTCAGAGGAAGGATGTCCAGTCACAACTATTTCTGGTAATTTAGCCCACCTGAACTTAACATTACTTACCAATGGAAAATGTTTGATATAAACTATCAATGGATGCCCATGCTTTGCCACGCCTTCCACCGCTGTGGAGAAATGGGAGCCATTGCTTGTGTGGAAACGGAAATGATCACTGAACAGGGTTGCACACTATGGCAACTGATTTCCATGACCCCGTCCAACAAACACCCACATAGTGATTAGACAGAGACTCTCGAGAGAGTCAAGTGTGAAAATAAACATTACCGTATTGTTCTAATAACGCCCGGGGGCGGTGCATTTTTCAAAAAGTGGGGGCGTTTATTACGGTCAACATGGAAAGTCAAAATCCGCGCATAACAAGCACCTTACCAGTTTATAAAAGGGTGTTCAGTGCGCGCGCTGGGGATTTCAACCCAGGGGCTATTATAAGTCACAACGTGGCGGTCAGTTTTGAGCAGAAGCATTGATGACAACAGTGATTATGATACAGATACGACCGAGTCCGGGCCATTAAATCATGTCATTTAGGTAAGATTAACTCATTTTCTGCATTGTTGTATAAAAAAATCCATAGGGCCATTTATTAGGCAGGGGCGTTTATTTTAGGAACAACACGGTATGTACTAAATCCACATTATTCATTTACTGCAACGATACTTTCCAATGGTAAGGTTAAAGGCCCGAGCTTGACAGTCTTTTGTTTTTAAGTAGGTGGTTTTGTGATCTGTCCACAGCATTCAGCGAGCAATTCAATGTCCAGAAAAGAATCGGCTAGTTACTGACTACGGACACAATATAGAAATGTGACAGCATTTAGGTGGTATTCAGGGATATATTGCCATCTCAGTTGATACTCTATATCTTGGAGTATCTTCATACTATCACCATCTAAGAAGCATATGGCACGAAGTACCTTCTTTAGTCATAATTTTTGCATGTAATTATTACTATTTTCCGAGAAAATGTCAGATTCCCGAATGAGGGTGCACCAATTTTCAAACAAATCGTGCTTTTTTGATGATACATAATGCTTGTCCATATACTAATCATTGTGTGAACATACTAAGCTCAACATTGAATTTGACGTCTGCATAGAAAATCACAACTTGTTATAAATTCCGAGATCAGAAGTTTGTGTAGCCTGAGCAAAAATGTTCATGGAGGCACATTACTAATACAAATTCTCGTGTGTCCGTATGTGTATGACTCGGTTAACCTTTGTGGGCGCCAGCTATAGCTGGCAGGACCTTAGCAATCCGTTGTGCGGTGTATGTATGTATGTGTGTGTGTTTGTGTGAATGTATGTGGTGGTGTCACAAATTGCTTAAGTTTTTTTTTAATTGACCCAATTGAAAAGTTAACTTCAATTGGAAACCAAATTCTGCCATAGGTGCACAATGGGATCCCTCATATGTTGATGAGGTCATGTTGAAAGGTCAAGGTCATGTTGAAAGGTCAAAGGTCATGTTGAAAGGTCAAAGGTCATGTTGAAAGGTGTCAAGGTCATGTTGAAAAGGTCAAAGGTCATGTTGAAAGGTCAAGGTCATGTTGAAAGGTCAAGGTTCATGTTGAAAGGTTCAGAGGTCATGTTGAAAGGTCCCCAAAGGTCATGTTGACAGGTCAAAGGTCAGTTGAAAGGTCAAAGTCATGTGAAAGGGCAAAGGTCATGTTGAAAGGTCAAAGTCATGTGAAAGGTCAAAGGTCATGTTGAAAGGTCAAAGGTCATGTGAGGTCACACATTTTTGAAAAATGGACTAAAAATTAAAAATTGATCTAATTGAAACTTGAAGTTCAATTGCGAACCAAATTTTGTCATAGGTGCACCATGCGATCCCTATATGTTGATGAGATAAAAGATCCATGCCCAGGGTCAAAGGTCATGGGCGGCCCACAGCTTATATTACTTGAATATCGCGAGGCGCGAACGTAGAGAACCGCGAATTATAGTTTTAATGCTCTGCAGGCCTAAGGCTATGCCCTATTCACTTCAAACGGTATGATGATTAAAAGGGGGGTGCCGCAATATCATGTGTAATCTTTTGCACTGCATTTTTGAATATTGCATAGTTTCAAACAATTGTTCATCTTAATGAACAAAATTCACAACATGTAATTAGTCTCATTTCCATATTGTGGGCCCTATTCTTAGTTGTGCCGGTAGTAGTAAGTGTAGTAAACAAAGTGGTTTCAATCCGTTTCTCCCCGTGAAACGGGGGTGGCGGATTCACCTGGCGGTGAACACTAATTATGCATGAGATGAGATTGGAATTCAGATTCTGTGTTGGTAATTAACTAGATCTTTGCTTCAACTGCCAATGACACGGACCTGGGGCAATATATACCTTTGAGGAAAAGTAGGATAAATTGATCATGCATAATATGATACATCAGGAATACTTCTAGATGGCCCCATGGTGAGGCAAAATGTACTTCTTGGCTGCACACAAACAAATTTTCCTTAGAGCAGAGAGAAAATTACAACACTGGTCAGAAACAGGTAAAGAGGGTGTTATTTGAGTCAACATCCTACAACTGCACCGTTTTGGGAAATTTTATAATGTCATGTGATAACACAAAAATCCTTTCTTATACCATAAACCCTGACGTTTGCACCATTTTAGCCCACAAAGCATGAGTACTTTTTAGCCTGATCTACTTCTTGAACACTTTATCTAAGTACTACATGATTTGTACAGTACAATATAGCACAGCCAATGCATTATGGGATCGGTTTAAATAAATCCTGAGGGTCTGCAATCCTCAATAAAAGATGTCTTGGCATGCTACAGTGGATTTGGGTGAAGTATTTCTTCCCTTCCTCCTGTTATGTAATGTTGAATCAGCCATGCATGTTGTCACAATTGTGCCCCAGTATCAAAGATTCAAAGGGATAATGGTTCTGTGGTGGTGGTGGGGGGGGGGGGGGGTGTGTGGGTTTGAAAGGGAGGGTGGTGGTGGGTGTGAAAGGGGAGATGGTGGTTGTGAAAGGGGGTAAAGTTTATGGTCTCCTGCTTTCTGTGGGACTCTTGAGTGACTACAGTCTTAAGATTGTAGAAATTGAGATTCCTTTATTATGAGAGCAAAGTTTTCTCAAGAACTTTTTTCAGCATATATGCCTATGAACATTTCTTTTGAAGTGTCTCCCTAATAATCCCCTTCTATCATAGGATTTGACAGGAGTTAATAGTTTTGGCCGTATGATGACTATTTTATCAGAGATGTAACTTTTCTTTTCGGAAATTTCCGGAATTCCAGATTTTTGGCCATAAATAAAAACAAATCTGGAAATATAAAAAACGAAAGAAAAAATTACCACTTTTTTTTTTTCAATTTCTGAGATCAAATTGTTAATGATAAAGGTAGAACTGCATCAAATACCAAGTTTTAAGTACCAATCTATTTTGGAGAAGGGGGTCTTGTACTTTTTAAATCACGTTAAAAATACGGTCCGCGGAGCTCCACCAGATGATACGCTAAATTTGACCTTGCCGTCGGTGACAAATTTTGGATTTTCAGGGAAATGGGAACAACTCCCTGTTACATCCTGACTTTTATGTGGACAATAAAAACTTTGGATTTAAGTTACATTTTGTTGGGACCACAAGTGTGTCTTTCCTGCAGTTTTTTCTTTTCTGTCGGATTCTTAATAAAAGTGATGTAAGGTTTACAATTAGTGTGGAAAACATGGCAAGAGAGGCTCTAATGCTATTCATGGTAAATCTTATTAACACACTTATAACAGTTTTAGGCTTTCATTACTCCAGATAGGTATCCTGGAGAAGCACTGCTGGACAGTCAAAACATTTGCAATCAACATGTATTCTTTTATTCCCTAGACTAACGCGTTTGGATGCTTGCACTGTGGGGGGGGTGATGTTGCACTTGAGAGTTGAAACTCCAGACTCCAGCCAATTAAACCAAAACCATCTACTTTAATTGACTCACATTATTAGTTTAAATATACAAATAAAGAATTGTATTTGTAAGATGTGGGCATGAAGGCTAAAGCGTGAAGCATAATTTGTTTCCAATTTTACTTATTTTCAGGTCCCAAATTTTATGCCATATTTAATATCGAATGTTTGACCACTTTTAATGTGTTTTATGTTGAAAGACTTTTTGTTTCATACCAAACATGTGGCACAAAAATCCTTTGGCTGTTTTGCTGGGTCGGTGGACAACTAGTCTGAATTTGTAGTGAAACTATGTGCATTTGGATTTTATAGCGAAAGATTTGAACCCAAAAATTGTATGCATAGAAGACAGGTGGTTAGAGATTGAAGGCCAAGACGTAATCAGGCGACTTTCATAAATGCTCTCCCTCCATATCCTGCTCCAACCAGTAAATTAATGAAAAGTGTTCACTTTCTTGATAGTTCCTTTCTGGTTGCATTTACGCCGTAGGGAATCGTTCTTCACTTAAAATAATGGGGAAAGACTTAAGTATTCTGTCAACACTCTACGAATTCGTCGGCAAGTAAGGGAATAAACCACATGTTAGGGTGCCAAATTTAAGTGGTGGCAGAATACTAAATTGTTGGAATAATGGCATTCAATTTGTTTAGAGAGAGAAGAGAGAACTGGTTCCCATTCATATTTATTGCTCAGAAAATGGGTGTAAGTTTTGCAATAAAATCAAACACTAGAAAGGCTTTTCCAATCCTGCAATTGTTGGCGGGCCTGTGAAGGAGGGTGTGGCCTTCTGAACTGTTAATTCAACTGTTTCTGCAATCAACTTCAGCATGATCTTTTGCGGCTGTTTGGTTGGCAATAGAAAGGGCACCATTCGAAGATTAATGTGATCAGCTGTGTGGCTTTATATGGAATATGGATGTTATCTGGAATAGCCATGGGATAGCAATGGTTTGGTCATTAGGCGTATAAAGTCGTGTTATGTTTCCCGAACACCGCCCACGTTATGATTTCTGCCGCGTTTTGAGATGTTGAATTCCCTAAAAAGTTCATTATTTTGGTATTTTAAAGAATATCAAGTTCTTCTTGTGATCACATCTTTGTAATGGGATTTTAGTAGATTTTAACCAAATCTTTCCAAATGCAGGGTGTGTTTGACACAATATTGTATGGTATTAGAGCATGCTGAAGTTTTGAATTGGCTTTTTTATTAGCAAAATTACCAATAAAATGAATAATGAAAAATTAAATAGTTGGCCTCATATATTTGCAAAAAATGTTACGGGAAAACATACTTGACTTTTCTTGGCCTTATCAGTGTCAATGCAATGCATGTGACATCAATACAATGATCATAAGCCCTGACCATGGCTATTCCCAGATGGTTTCAGTACCTCCATAGAGCGGTATCACTGCAGTCGGCAAGTAACTGACGGCACTTGCGTTGGTTGCTGTAGAACATTGCCATGATGGTTATCAAAGGCATTGACTGCCGTACGTCCTTTCATTCGATGGCTGTAACCCCATGTTTTTCAATCTAAGACATACAATTTGCGCCTCCAATAAAAGCAATTCTGCACCATAAGGCCATTTGTTGTCATTTGTTCAGCTTATATGCAGTCATGATATCCACAATGTAAACATTTTCAAATGACATCCCCTGAATGTTTTTTGATTCAGCTTAAGCAGTTAAAGTCAGGATATATTCAAAGAAGCCGCAGAACTGGATTTTATAGCTTATTTGCCCTTTAAAATCTGCCTTGCCCTGGTCCAATATTTTGTACCCGGGCCTGTACACTCTTTGATTGATTCCAATTGGCCTTCCATGGGGTGTTGGAACTCATCTGGCAGAAGCCCACTAAGCCCTATTCACTACCACCACTCTTTTTCCCATTTCTCTAGATATTCCAATTTATTTTTTCCCTTTTGAATACACTACCTACCTTAAAAATACCAGCCATTTGTATCAATCAATTTAATGTATCTTTGATGTTTTAGACTATAACTCCCCAGTACAAGTGAGGTCTCTCTATTTGTTATCACACAACAATCGAGTAATGTCTGAGCAACTATGCGAGCATTGTATTTTTGAGTTTTTCAACGTTTGCCATACAAAGCAATTGTGGCGTCGATCCTGATTTGCTGCCCGATCTAGGAGTAACTCCTTAACGTAGATAAATAATAAGTGCATTTCTTTGTCTACGTGTAATTAGACAAGGTTTTTAGGAAAAGGGTGGGCAGGGAACAGAAAGGTAAAAGTAAATTTATATATTAAAAAAAAGCAATTGTGTAGCGCAACACAATAAACATCACCCCTTGTTTTTGCATGACTGCTGATGGGCGACAGAATTTTCTAACGAATCGTTTATTTATTTTTTACAGGTAAATCAAGTATTCAGAAAGAGTAACAGCACATGTTATGGAGGCTTTCGATTGTTTTGCACCTTGGCAGCGTTTGATGAAACCAACATCCCTGTGTGTGCATGAGGGCTCTCACCGAATTCACACGTTGGACCGATATCCAGAATGTAAGCATTGAAGTTGAGAAAAGAATTATCTGAGATGAATAATCATCAGTTTGGAGGGTTTTTTTTGTGAATTTTTGGTACATAGAGTACTATGTAAAGTTTAATTACTGCACTGACCCGATAATAGTCCCATGTTCGCGTAAATCCCACCCGAGTTTTAGGAAAATTTTCAGAAAATTCTAAAGATCCGCTTATTAATTGCCCATGCCAAAAATTGCCTACAATGACTGCCAAATTTGGAAACCTATTCTTCTTCAACAACAAACATTTTGCCCTTTAATTCACGTATATATACATTTTCCAAATTTCATTTTAAATTTTATTTTCCATCTCAAGAATGTCTCTAATGTCGGACTATACAGTTTGGACAAAACATACGTTTAAGAATAAAACACATGTGGCAAAGTGTCAAAGATTTAGCAGAAGACAATGTTTCGGTCAACATTCTCAAGGCTTCTAAAATATTTTCCCTCTTTTCTTTTCATTATGAAAAAATCACTGAAAATTATTCAGTTTTTTGTAAATTCCAGGACAAAAATATTCTTGTGGTGGATTGGTTTTTTTCTGAAACTAAAAGGATATTTGAACAAGGTCGTGTAGGGTCAGAGTGTGCCTAATGAAGGCAGCATATTGCCCATTTTTTTTTTGTTTTCCATCAAGCCCTTTAAAAAATACACTCAGCATTCAAAACTTGCTTAAAAAGTTAAAATTCAAAATATTTCAAAGATAATTTGACAGAAGATTCTATAGAGATTCACAATACTCTGAATAAAAAATATTTAGGTCGGGAGGTCATAGAGGTCGCCAAATTACATAGGTGCCGCCAATAATCAGATGGCAAATTGGTTCAGTGGTTCGCGACTATTTTTAATAATTCTTGGCATTATTATAGTGCCTTTTCCACAGGACTTTTACAACTATAAATATCAAAAACTGCTTTTTTTTTCAGCATCTGAGTCTTCCAAATTTGTCCGTCTGAATTTGTGTAATGTTTGAGTAGGCAGACATTTTACTCCAATTCGGGCTTATCCCACCCCTAAATTAAAGGTATTTTCCAGCTTAAAAAAGGTGGGACTATACTTGGTCAGTACAGTAATTAATATTGGTTGACCAAATGGGCACATTTTGAATCCTACAATCAAACCACACATATTTTTAGTCCTAATATAAAAATAATATCCGCTTTCCTCCTCTGCACCAAAGTTGACCACTTTGGTAAATTTTGGAATTCTGTGGACAAGGCTGTTAGCGATAAGGCCATGGAACTTAGGCATAAAACTTTTGCCGTCTTTTGTTGAAGTATATTTTTTGCTTTTTTGCTTAGAGCGAAACCAATTTATATTTCTTTCTGTAGAAATCCATAG
>JAMKCH010009229.1:0-28576 GCA_023653785.1 Ophioderma brevispina
TGACCCCCCAGAAATAACCCCCCTATATTGAGGATGCGTTCAGGATTCGGCCTTTTTACCTAACATAATCTTATTCCTCATAAAATTCTGATCTAGAAAAACCACATGAGATAAACTTTCCTTCCAGGTGATACCTAGCTCATTTTTAGCCCGGACTATTTGATTTGACAGATTTGCAATCGACTGTTCTGTGAGGAAGCTTACCATATGAAAAAATGCTCTAAAAATCAGATTTATTCTTAATTGCAAACTACAGCTTTTTGCCAGCAACAACATGCCTTTTTGTCAATTCTACAGAATGCACTATTTGAAAGACATATCCAGCATTAATTTTTTTGGCAATTGGGACATTAAATTAACGAACAAAATGTAATTTTTCCATGTCAGCAGTCTCTTCTGTCACAGGGATTTCTGCCTCCAAATCACAGCCACACTGAGGCAAAAGATAGCTCAACCACCATCCTGTCATCGGATCATTCAGCGTAGAGATCGTGGGTCACATTGACTATTTCCAGTTCCCTTGAATGGCATTGTGCCCAATGTGACCTTGTGAGAATCACACCAATGACCACATGCGTGTCCATGTTCAACTATTGAATTCCTTAACCCGAAGGGTGGACAGGTGCCTGACAACTATGATGGTGGGAAATTTACATGCCTCTGTTAATCTCATGGCAGGGTAGCGGTGAATTAGGATCGAGACGTCAACGACTAGACTAGGTCGAGGGTGGGCTTAAATGGGGCGCAAAAGTGAATTTTTTTATTGTAACATTTGCCTCGACTTTGATGATTTATCGCTTTGGAATCAAACGCATGCATAAGCGTAGTTTTGTGGTATGAATGTGATCGGTCACAAGCTAGCATGCATTCTTGGGAGATGGTTAAGCGGTCCATTCCAAGTGCCATTTTGTGTTTTAAAAATTTGCATGTTATCATGGAATTTGAGGACATCAATTTGTTATAGTATAGTCCAGATCCTCGTCATTTGTTAGCACACTGGGAAAGGGCACGTCTTCAAATTTCATCAGCTTCACTTTTATCCAAGCAAGTGCCATTGGTTAGTGCGTAAGTGTTGGCAGCTCAAGTCGCTAAGTCTGTCCCCCACCCAGAGTCCTCTCAACTTGTAGTCTCAAGATTGCCATATGAAACAATCCTATGATGCAACCTACACACTGGCATATGTTGCATTGTATTTATTTCAACACGTACGGATGATGCACCATAACAGATATCAGCTTTGGATGCTGAAAACAACACTATGTGTTTAAAACTTATTCCACCCATTGGAGATTAATGATAGTTATCTTGCTCTAATTGACGGAGGGCATATTCTTCATGAATAATTTTGTTCTAATTATACTCTTTTAGTGGATACTCCTGAGGCAGTGTCCCAGATGAGTCGAGCTGTTGATAAGGCTGCACTGAGGACTAGTGGTCTGGTGCAAGGAACACCGTCAAGTATGCTTGGAGATCTTAGACAACAGATTCATGGGTAAGTAGAAGCAGCATAATTTGAGGACAAAAAAACAAATACGTTTAAATTAGATGAGTAATGTTTTGCATCCTTATAAAGGTATGCTGCAGAAAGCGTGTGTGTGTGCTAGAGAATAACCGATATGATCGGTATTCTTGAAATCGGGCCGATTATGACCTTATCGGTACCTGATCGGTATTGGCAAAATTCTCATTTTTTACCGATTTTCTATACCGATTAAATTAATATCAAAGAGGTCCAAACTTGAATTAAAATTGTTCCAAACTGATGGCCAAACGGTGAAAATAATTTGAAACTGAAACAATTAATTTATTATTTTTTGTACACAAGAGTGTGTATGTTGTTCCTAACTTACTATTTCGTCATTTAGTGGTTTACCTAAATCAATCTGCTACTTTCTGGCAGCTTTTGGCTGTCGAAAACGGCGATGATAACGCAAGAAAATACACGAAAAAAAATCGAATTAACCGATTTTGAAATTTAAAATCTGTAATCGGTATAACAGATATTTTTTTACGGTGATCGGTTAGACACTGTTGGGGACATGCGTTGTGTATTAAAGTTTTTGTATAACCTTTGCCATTGCTCGGACTAAAGCCTCTACTTCAATTGCCACCAAACTCAGGTCATAGGTCAACCATAGAGACTTCCATTTCATGGTAGGGTTAAAGGTCACATTCCAAGGTTAAAGGTTATTAGAGGTCAACTTGTGTAGAGAGTGAAGGAATGGTGGATCGTAAAAAGTAGGCGACACTAATGGTTCGAGGACCGCCTTATTTGGCTTGCTGTCAGAAAGTGGGTATTTTACCCATATTTTGCAACCTGGAGGTTCCCAGACTGCAGAAGAGACCATAGTGAGATGATTTTATCCAAGATCTATACAATCTATAAGATCTTGTATTCCAGATATAAAACACACTGAAAATGTCTTATTTGGGGTTATTTTAGAAAAATGGCCCAAAATTCAGAACCCAATTAAATCCCTGCAAATAGCCCTGCTGAGAATTGAACCAGGGGTGGATTTCACAAAGACTCACGATGCATCGTAAACCCATCTTAAGTCAAAAGCATCGCAAGTAATAGGGATTTCTAACAGTAACTTATGATGCGTTTGCTTATGATAGGTCCACAGCTGTTTCACCTCATGCAAATTGTCTCTTATTTTTAGAGCAATTTTAAGCAATGGTGACACAATTTTGACAACTATTTATATCATAAATGCATCTTAAGTCAAACGCATCGCAAGTAATAGGGATTTCTAACAGTAACATACGATGCGTTTGCTTACGATGAGTCGTACAAAGGGTTGAACTCTTTGTGAAATCCTCCCCAGGATTGCAGCACCAAAGGGTAATAGACCATTTCAAATCAGTTTTCCAAACATGATGACCCTGATCCAGGTCTATAATTTTGGGTCATCAAATGCAGCTGTTCGGTGCAGCATGTACGCTAATTTTGCTTTGAGTAGTGCACGTCACTGGCAAGTGCTTGTTACACTGAAATATAATACGTCATTTTTTGGTGTCGTCCGCAAGAGGGCACATAGTGATTGCTTTGTTTGTGAGTCTGTCTGTATGTCTGTGGTAACATAATTGCCTGTTTCCACATACATGTACACATCTTCATGGCACTTGCATGTAATGGTTCTTGGATAGTGCCCCACAGTTACCCCTCTCACAAGTGGGGTCAAAGGTCATCTAGAGGTCATTACATATCAAATTGCTTGGTGTATCCACATGTGTTAATCAATTTTCATGATACTTCAATGCATTGGACCTTGGGTAGTTCCTACGTGTTGATGACCTCATGTGACCATGGTGACCTCATGTGACCTTGGTGACCCATGTGACCTCCCCCCCTTGTAACAGCAGACAACACATGCATTCAATGAATGCTGTATTTCTTCTTTGAACATTTCTGATGTTCATTGGAAAAGCCCTATACCCTAATTATGCTCCCCATGGTATTAGGATGCAGTGTTATTCCCACCTTAAAGCTCTTTTTGTACAATTTACAATAAAATTAGTGCACTACTCTGTGTGGAATCCAGAGAAGTGTACCATTTCCTTTATAGCTTTATGGGCCATAGCTAGTTTCAACATTCCATTTACAGTTGCTGTCATAATTGTTCATAAGTCGGCAACGCGCGCGCTGCAATATCTGCATAAAAGGGGCGGAGACTATGGGTAGCCTCATGCGTGATTGACCAATGGGGAGGCCAACCTACTCAAACAAGCCAATCGGCATTCACTTCCGTGTTGACGCACGTCATGCTCGGCGCACGGTAAATAACTCTGAACAATTCTGGCAGAGAGTATAAGTAAAGAAGCTGTGGTATGAGAATATTTTTTAAAAATATCTGTACTACTCACCTACGCACAAAAATGCAAACACACACAACCCTATCACACAACATACACAATAATAAACACAAAACATAGCCAGAGATTTATATAGCGTCCTTATGGCGATTGGCCTCTAACGCTTTCACAAATGCCCGCTGATCACTGTGGCCCACATACCAAAACCAGTTAGCAGCATTTCAAGGGATGCAGCAGATCGGATCAGCGCTTTCCCGTATCAGCAAACATACATCTAGATAACCATCGCGGCCGGGACCAGCTCCCCAATATCGCATGGGTAAATCTAGACAACCAAGCGGTTAAAATTTCTTGCCCAGGGAATTTACAAGATAGCTGAATCACAGGCTCGAACTCACGCCTATCCGCATGGATTAGCATACACTGTAGTCGAACGCTTACCTGATTTGACTATCTTGTCCGGTAATAAACACCACACACACCTATATAGTGTTTCACATTCTAAGAATGAATGTATAATCATGGTTGAACTACGTTTTTAGAAAATAGCAATTGGGGTTAAACTATAAAACAGAAATCAGGCTTAGACTATATTTATTTATGGATTACAGCAATATATGCGGTTTTGGTAACCGAAAACCATCATTTGTTACGATGTCCGAAGTTGAAAAGTAAAATATGGTTTTGTTGTTTTCCAATAGAATGTATAAACAAGTTCAGACACATTCACAGGCATGCACACACATACATGCATGTTTGTCAAATAATTCCTTTCTCTTTGTTGCAGACTTTCTAAACTACCAATGCCGACTGATAATACCACCTCTCTGCCCAGTCGCAAAAGGGCTAAATCTGCCCCGTCTAAAGTCGCATCCACCGCACCAGAACCTTTGCATTCAAGACTGAGACCAAGGCCTGGTCAAAGTCACAGAAAACAGGTGACAAAATTGTCAAGGACTCGAACAAAACAACATCACAAAGTGAGTCAGCCTGCAGAAAAAGAACAAGTAAAAGATAAAGTGAATAGGGCAGAAAGTGACAGGAGAATGGATGAGGTAGCTCCAGCAAGACAGATTAACAACAATGCTTCAAGAACATCCCAGAAGGAAAGGATGAAATCGACTTCCAAGGCACATCAAATTCTTGTTGATCAGGTGAGTAATAAGGTGATACTTTTCATGTAGTAAGAGCAGTGTTATGAAAAAAAAATTCTCCCTAAAAAAATTCAGTTGGCATTATATGACCACCTCTAAATTATTTGGGAAGAAGGTAAAATACCTCAATTCTTTTGTGAGCCCTTAGAGAATCCTTCAATGTCTCGCAACATTTGGCATGTCATGCAGTGCATGCTTGGCATGTCATTGTAGGATTTTCTCCTAGAATTACTTATATTCCTGAATGTTGACTTCAATAATCAATGCAAAAATGCCTCAAATCTGTGACCTGTGATTTTAGCCTCTCCCCCCCAAAAAAAAAATGTCTCCGAAGAAAATGGGAACACAACCAAAAATGCAATTTTTTTGTTTAAAAAAAATAAGCAAAATGCAAGCTTTAAAAATTTGGTTTGTGGCCCCAATTTTCATACTTTTTTCTGATGTCTAAAAACTGAAAACAAAACAAATACACTAAAAGTTTGCAAGCTATGCATGTGGTCTTTTAAGACAACTTCTTCTGGCTTTATTATTATTTTAAAATGTTGACTAATACAACACACAGATTGCTGATGCTGTGATGAGTGGAGATGGAGATACTTTTAGTCCCCAACTACCTTCCTCCTTGCCGCAGGACTCTCCTCCAATTGCTGAATCCTTAAAGAATCCATTGGCTGCACTCGGTAAGATTGCAAGATGCAAATGTACAAACTTTCTGTCATCCGTTCAAATGATCTCTCGAAAGGTTTAAAGCGATCATTTCTCAATTTGCTTCTGCAAATCAATTGTAACTTCTGCCACTTTTAAATAAATTTTGTAAGTCAATCATCTCAGTAATTAAACCAGACTTCTCTGCCAACAGGCATAAATGTAATATATTTGCTTATTTGTTACAGATGAAAGCGCATTTGTAAGCAGAGATAAACTTAAGCGTACACCAACGCAAAGCACATCCGTCTATGCAACAGGTACTCCACTACAGCAGGCTACCAGGATGTTGTTTACCAGTAAATCTGAAAGAAAACAACCCCAAGCATCACTTGGTTTGTCAACTCTACAAGGCCAATCAAAATTAGCAGGCAGAACAGAAGGTGATGGCAGGTTACATGCCACACCTGACCCAAGTGGTCTAAACCGCACAATCCTCATGGACTTCCGACAATACCGTTCTGTTTCCCCCCAAGATAATGTTTTTCAGAAGATGATCTGATGATAGCTTACAGTCACAGGAAGAGGAAATCCAACTAGGCAAGAGGCAATATGCACACCGTCTTTGCCTAAAATCACCCAAAATGCCTTGCAGCAGTTCACGAACTGATTATCACCCCCAAATCCCTCTGGAAGATCTCTTTCTGTCTCGAGCATGTGACTTTGCTGGAGATCACAAGGACGAAAACACCACAGCTACCCTTCAGATCCAGGCAGAGGATCAGTCAGCGGAATGTGACCTCCCCTATTGAGGAGGACCCAGAGGATGAGCTGATTTCCTCCACGTCTTTATCCCCGCTGATGAACATGGGCAATTTATCCGCACACAAAGAATCAAATCATACTCCAAGCATATTGGACAAAGCTACGAGAACTGATTATAGTGTTAAGTTAGATGACATTCCCCAAACAAGGACTTATGATAATGTTGCAAGTGAACTGCATAAATTAGATTCCTCGGCGGGGAACGAAAATGGGACCCCGGGTAAAAATAGACAAGTAAGTGGTGGATCCCAAAAGAGTGTGACGTTTTCTGATCATATAGACTTTGGGAGTCCTGTAGCTGGACACCCAGAGGAAATTGAAGATGATGTTAAGGAGTATGTGAACCTTGAGGTTATTGATTTTGATGGAAGCCAAAGTCTTGATCATATAACAAGTGACAGGCCCAGATCTAATGTAAGCCATACTGAGAGGAAAAGAGATAACAGTACACAAGAAAAGGACAGTGCTTTCCTCGGTGACACCTACCTAAGAAGTTCTCCTCCATCCAAACTTGGTAAAGATTCTAGGCAAAGCCTGTTAGACAGTGCCTTGCAATCAGAACTAGACTTAAGCGGAGTCTTGTCTCCTGATCCGTCTAAGCGCATGCAACTTCTTGAGCACATATCACCAATGTTAACTCCATCTAAGACTCCTAAGTTGGAAACAAGGAAGGGAGCACTCGCGCAAGGTCATCTTGGCGGACAAACATCGCAAGAGCACATCCAAAGTGGGTCACCTTTTAATGGCATTGACTTGTCCTCTGGTTATATAGGAACTCCGATGAGCTTAGGAGGTGATGTGGCTTTAGTCAAAGGATTGTCTGATCTGAGGCTCTCAGGTTCTCTAAGACGTAGTGGAATGACAGATGCTGAGGAAACCATGCAGAAGTTGCTCCATCACACCCCAAAAGCTACCCTTGAATATGGTGGAATTTTTGGTAAGTATGAGGGAATTTCAGGATAAAGAAAAGCAGCCAACATTTTTCTTTTGTGGGTCATCCAATTTTAATTTATCAAATGAGCCTAACTTCTTAGTACAAACATACACCTGGCACAAAAGTATCTCGGCATGTTTTTCGATCAGTATTGTGTCAAAGTCAGACCATTTTGAAAGTTTTCGAAATATACATTTTGTTGCCTATGTCTTGCTCTTTCATTTAACACCTCGCTTGTAAAAAAGCGTGCAAAAATGGCTGAGATAGAGTGCCCGAAAGATGCAAACCCCCCCAAACCAAAAGTTGCAGTTTTTGGATTTTCCAATGGTCACTGTGTGGTACAACGCAATAATACGTGTGTATTGATTTTACACAAAGAGGTTTTCCGACTGAATGAGCGAGAAAGCCTACTTGCGATATTGATTGTGGTCAGCGTGTTCGTGCCCAGTACACTGCAATGCCCATTGAAAAATCCAAAAACTGCAACTTTTGGTTTTGGGGGGTTTGGTCTTTCGGGCGTTCTATCTCAGCCATTTCTGCACGCTTTTTTACAAGCCAGGTATTAAATGAAAGAGCAAGACCTAGACAATAAAATGTATATTTCGAAAACTTTCAAAATTGTAGGACTTTGGCACAATACTGATCGAAAAACATGCCGAGATACTTTTTGTGCCAGGTGTAGTTTGAATTCATG
Organism: Ophioderma brevispina; assembly: GCA_023653785.1. Lineage (NCBI taxonomy): Eukaryota > Metazoa > Echinodermata > Ophiuroidea > Amphilepidida > Ophiodermatidae > Ophioderma > Ophioderma brevispina. The sequence goes on from JAMKCH010009229.1 coordinate 8,069, forward strand.
TGCAAGGCCCCATAGAGCTAGATAGTAGAAGGTTAGAATACCAGTGGCCATTTTAAATTGATATACTTGATGGTACATGGGGTCACCACACTTAGGCATTTGATCAAAAATGTGAAATTACCTTGTTATCAGAAAGCATTTACTTACCAAGTTACATCCAACATAACAGTTTTTGGAGAGTACAAAATTTATATTTTAGCACCTTGTGAATATACCAACAATGCAATATGCATTTCAACAAAGTTGAACCATTTTGACCATATTTCCAAAACAACTTCACTGAGACTTTTCACATGTAGCCAAAATTGGGTTAAGTTATAGGTTTGGGAGTCAGGATTATTGCATTATTATTCCTCATATATTTTTAATTCTTTGAATATAGCGAGCGCGAAAGCCGAGAACCGCAAAATTCTAGTTCTGGAATTGGGAATTGTCGCCACTGTTAGATAATCTTGAATTGCTGTTGTGTTTCAAGTGCATTGTCCCAAATTGAAATGTGTTAGTTTTAATTCTCTTCTCCTTCAGACCCCACTTGTGTTATATGTGTACTGAATTAAACAAGACACACCCGTGTTGCTGTTTGACCTTTCAGAGGAAGGCGACTCCATTCTTTTAGATGAAAATGACTCCATCTTGTTGTCAGACTCTTCTTCACTCTCCAAGTCATTACATGATGATGGACCTCTGGCAGTCACCTCACCACCAGTTCAGAATCTGATAGACATCTAAGGTTTGCATGTGTGTGATATATTCTCTTGATTGGATGCATGTCAACTGCCAAGGAAGTTAAAGGGGGAAGTTGTAACCTCCCAGCCCACCATGTAATGCTGTGGGTCGGTCGCCATCTTGGAATGTCACTCATGGAAGGGGCTTGGCATACTTCGGAATTTTATGGTGACAGCGTTGGATATTAAAAACCTTGGCTTTTTTAATTTGGCAACGACTGGTAGCGTGGGTGTCACGGTTCCACACCAATGCTCTGATTGGCAGCTTTTCTTCAATGTATTTATGAATTGCTATGTGGTAAAATTAAAGGTTACCAAGTGGTGTTACAAGAACATCCAGAGGTACACTGACTCCTTCCTGTGCATAGCAAAGATGGCGGCTAGCTGCAAATTCCCCTTTAAACTTCATTGACACTATTAATTATCCCCAATTTGTTTGTGCAGTACGTAAAAATATCAGTTTTGAGGTTATATATGCAGCCTCGTGTGATACGATTTCAAACCAGTGAGATTTTAGTATGGTACAAGAAAAAACAAACAGGAGATATCGTTTAGTAAACATGAATTTAATTCAAATAATCCAGTTTTGTTCCTGAAATTCCCAAATAATTTCCTTCTTTTTGGTTTTCACAAGCAATGATACACTTCAAAGCCATGGCTGCCAACATGTGCACATCTCGCGCTATCATGTGATGCAAAGTTGCGTATCGTCTCCAAGCTGATGCCCCTTATTACTCGGTTGTCTACCCCAAATGCAGTACAGAAATATATTGCATGGCTATCAAACAATGAAATAACACTCTTCATATGTACTGGATGATAAATGCCAATATCTGCATAGACAATGTGACATGTCACATCACTTGGGCAGACACCAATAGAACTGACAGAAGACAATCAGAAAACATTTCACACCCCAGGGCATTTATTACAGACTATATGGTATAAATAAGCCTTCTAAGATGTCACATCGTCTATAAAACCAAATTTGAGTGCAAGAATGGTAATGTGCATGACCAAGAGACAAAATGCTTTCGTATATATGTTATGCAAATTAGGTACTGTGTTTGTATAGTTACAGATTTCTGTGTCTGATCACTTTTCATACACAATATACCTCCTGTGATCTGTGAACATACAAACCTGGTACTCCATTTGCATGATTACACGCTCAAATTTACATATTGGTACAGATGGCAGAATTCTTGTTTGTTACATTTTTTTGTTACAGTGGCTGCCAGAATTTCTCAGGCGAGCCGTATGCACACAAATTAAATTGCGGTATAGATGCACGACCAATTACAAATCATGTGATGGTTGTCAAAAACTTATTTGGGCTTCCGGGTTGATGCACATCACGCTGTGTGTTCCCTAATCTTGCCTGAGAAATTCTGGCAGCGACTAATTTTAGAAATTTGTGCTGCTTGGTCAGGCTTTTTGTGGGCCGCCAGTGGCAGGACCACTTTGCAATCCGTTGTGCGTGCGTATGTGGGGGTGTGCGTATGTGTGTGTGTGTATGTGTCACTTAAATGTTAAGTTTTTTTATGGAGCGGCCCACAGCTTATATTCTTTGAATATAGTGAGCGCGAACCGCCAAATTCTAGTTTTAGATTGATAAAAAAAATGTAGATCTTATAGTGCCCGTCACAATTCCTTTTCTGAAATAGGCATCTACATAGACACATAGAGTTGCTGCATGTAATGCGATTCTATGTATTTCCCTTGTGCATTGTCATGGTTCAATGTGGCAGGAATGCGGGCATACTTTTGCCACAGAGAAAAGGAATTATGACAGAAGCAAAGAAAAACTAGCTATCAACCACCCTCTAAAGACATTGGCCCCTATTCATAAAATAACTTAGTCCTGGCTTGAAGGTGGGTGACCCAATTGACAATCTTGTCTCCCCACCGTACTTATTTTGGTTTCAGAAGAAAGTTCATATTTTTCTCATTACCCCAGTGAAATTTTAGGCCCAGAAAATGGTTCCTTTTGATGTTGTGAACAAAAAATTCTCCAAATGTAGTATGCCACAATTATTAACGCACACTCTCAATTTAGTGCAAATTTTTTCCTCAAACAGCTGGACCGTTTTAATTCAAAATTTGTAAACATGTTTTTGTTGACATGAGTGGGAAAACATACGAAAATTGGACCTTGAGGCAAAGAAAAAAAAACACCCTGTTGTACGGGCGAGCGGACCTTTCAAGCAAATTTTTTTTTTTTTTTTTAATTTTTTAGTTTTTTTTTTAGTATTTTTGTTTTTTTTCTCTGGAGGTCAATTAGCATAAAATAGCCCCAAATATATAAAAAAAAATATGAGAAAAATGAAAAATTTTCAAAAAAAAAAAATGGCCAAAATTCTATAAATTTGGTTAAAAACAGACTGAATTTTTACATGATTTTTGGAAAAACTAAAAAAAAAAAAAATCCGCAAAACTGAAAAATCAGGGTCAGTCGGGCCCATAAAACGGGGTGTTTTTTTTGTCGCCTGATCAGGTCACCCACCTTACTCTTAGTCCAAGACTAAATCCATCTGGAAGGACCCTTTTGATTTTTTAAAGATAGAATACCAAAGATAAACATTAAGAGCCGTATTCTCAAACGATGTTTAAAATAAACGGTGGTTAGGCCTAAACTGTGGTTAGCTAAACGAGCAGTTTAAAAAACACAGGTTAAATATTTTAACAAGTCGTTTAGCTAACCATAATATTTAAACACCGTAAATATCCACCGAACTGTGACTTTTTTCTCTATGATATTACGTAAGCGTGAACAATATTCATGTCAGACAATGCCTTCCGTACATGTTGATGCTACGCAGGAAGTCCGCGGGTAAATTTCAAGAATGTCGCGTTATGCAAGAACTTTAAAATCTGTTCAGTGATGGAGAAAAAACACCAGGTGTATTCAAAACTTGTATGTCACTGCTGCACTTGCTATCATTCAACACTATAGCTGATACACACAAGCATAACAATAGAAGGAAATGAGAAATGGACAAGAAGAAATCAACTGAGGACTCGGAAAAGAGAGAGAAGAGAAATAAAGAGACAACTGGTCTAACAATAATAATAATAATACACATTTTTGAAAGACGCATTAAATACCACAAGGAATCTCTATGCGTGAGTATCACATATAGCTGAAAATATCTGGCATTTGATGAAAGTGTGAAGTTAAACATGCCTTAAACTACCCCCGGATCAAGTCTAAGTTTAACAACGTTTTAGACTTTTTTAAAGATGTTCGGCTAAAATTTAAACAGCGTTTAAAGTTAACCATGCTTTGAGAATTTTGTTTATTTTAGCGGCGTTTAAATTACGATTTAACCAGTGATTAGCGTTAAACATCGTTTGAGAATACAGGCCTAAATAGTTAATAATCAGTTCTGAGTGTTATCCTGTACTTTCTTTTCATATATTTTGAACAGTAAAAAACTAATGGAAAAGAAGTGACTTTAGCCAGAACAAAGTTCTTTGTAAATACATGCACCATTATCAGTGGCTGCTTTTAAAATAATTTACCCATTGGAAAACTTATTAGGTCAGTACCTGCATTTCAGCAGTAGTGTGCACTGATTCGAAACTACTCAATAGATTTAAATAAAAGGAGATACAGGTCTTGCCGCCATTGTTTGTCCGAAATGGACACGCAATTGGGGGTATTCATAAATGTTCACAAATGCATTTTACGCATCTTGGAATCTTTCGTTAGCGTATGCGTTCGCAGTGTCTTCAGTGTTAACTCAAAATGCAAACAGCCCCAATCGCACGTATTTGTGGTGACAAACATTTTGTACAGGCTGATATAGGCAGACTGGTATCTCCTTTTTCTGTAACTGTGAACTACTCAAGGTTGGTAAACAAGAGCAGAACATAATCTTTCCCTGGAAACATCAAAATTGAGTGCTTTCACCACTCTACCCAATGCCATCGTAAGAGCAGAATGATGGTATTTTCTAGAGAGTCAAAGCCCAGCCTCCAATTTGGATGCTGCTGGGAAAAGATTTTTTCTATCCACCTGGCTTGAAAAGCAGTAGGGGGAGTTTACAAGTGCGCATGTCTGTATGTATGTGTGTTCCAGTTTGGTTAGGTTTTCGTTTTCCGGTCGTCTTTGAAAAGTTGAAGTTCGATTTAAACCAGACTTGGGGTTAAGGTGCAATAGGGGTTCCTTCATGTGAATGATATCAAAGGTCATGGACCAAATTCAGAGGTCATCTGAGGTCATGTTCCATACTATACTTCGTCTGGCCAGAACTAAGGAATGATGTCGCAGCTATTGTGCATGCGTATCGCGCACACCGCCTTTCTACACTCGCGATTGCAGCTGCGGCTTACTGCGACTCACACGTTTAAGCTATGACATCACTCCTTAGTTCAGGCCGGACGAAGTATACCATCTTGCCAGGGGGGTCACACAAGTTCACTTGCTGTATTTTTCTACTCAGCGGTGTGCATTGTAGATATCATTGACAAGAATACATGGCAACAATGTATTGACTTGGCAACTTGTATCTCATCAGTGCCTGTAATTATACTGTGTAGTGTGTAGAGGCTTGTTCATTTTGTAATTAGTCAATGTAAGCCACTAACTGAGGTTAGTTCAATGTATTATTTTATTATTATCACATCACCTCTGCCCTTAAAGCACTCATTATTTTAAGCAAGGACTCTTTGAGCATAATTTGCAGATGTCAGATATTGTCTCGCCTGTTTCTAGCTCATTACATGTGTGTTTCATAAATTTGAATATGGGATACTTTTGCTTGGTCTATTTTTTTGTACTTGCGAGCAAATACGAAAGCGTAAATCCAAAAGCTAGCGCAAATATTTTTACCCTATAGGGTTTATTGTAGCTCATTGAAACATTGTGTTTAACATTTTGTACAATGTTGAACACAATTTACCCGTTAAAATATCGCAGTGCTATTTAGTTTTGCGGTGAGGCTTGTATGACCTTTGCAAAAATGTTTTGATGGTTTCTAGCACCATCGGCTTGCTGATTCCAAATCTCAATGAAGGCAGCTTTTGCATCCTTAGCATTTTGAGATAGGGAAATGGGGTAAATTAACAAGGGGAAATTGTGAAATGTTTCCAACTGGGGGGGGGGGTGGTTAAAAAGTTTCACATGTTCATCTGGTCTTGAGGATTAAAAAAAGTATAGTTTCCTATAACGTTTTGTTGCAATACAGGCAAAAAACTGTTCATGGTCATCATGTGGTACTTTTATATTGACGATTGGTTTCAATTGTTCGTCTGGGAATGTTACAATAGAATTATACATTTATTATGTAATCAGCTCAAGATATCTAATCAGAGGCCAGATGCTGATCCCCCATAGACCGTGTGGGCCGAGTCTTTGTCAAATTACGCTCGTATTTTTATCCACCAACCGCGAGCGCGCGAAGTCGCGTTCGACGCCGGAGCGTGAGGCCACGAGCGAGGCGTCTTTTGCGCAAATTGGTATTACCCTGTGCAAGCATAATGTGTCAATCAAGTAGTCGTCATCGTAAGCACCGCCCCCCCCAATTTCATCGATGACAAATGTTTTCAGATACTTTGCCAATATCGATGACCGCCCGTCAAAATTACACACATATCTCATTTTGCACGGCCTAATTAGCATACGATTCAAAGCAATAGTTCACTCGACGAAGTTCTTGACAGCTGCTAGTGCGAGTGTCTGGTGTACGGTATGTGGAGATGGCATATGGGGCTATTGTAGCCCACCCTGGCAGAATAAAAGTCCCCAGTAAAAAGTTATTCCCACTTCCCCTGCACAAACACACTGAATATTAGACTAGACTAGGGCGTAACGTCAGTCATTGTATCAAATATTCGTACTGAAGTGACCAGTCAAAATTGCCACTCACAACCATGACAAGTGTATTTTGAACATTAAATTAAATTGAGGATCCTGGACCCCCTCGTATCATCATGCCAGCGCAAAGTGCCTTGTGGCGACATCCCAAAATTCAAGCGCATAATGAAGTCTAGTTTCACACAAATTCACGCCGAGAATTTATGGGACAAACACGCACCTGCCTTTCTAGACATAAGAACTTACTTCGGCAACTTATCATGACAAACTGACCAGGCACCGTCCAACATCCTGCACAATTAAGGCTAAACTCTCAGCCGAACCATGGCTAACGATGCAATAAAACTACGTGTAAAATACACATCATTCCTACAATGACTGAATTCACATTTATAGTACACTTCTCACACATCAGTACAGGTTAACACCACTAACTCACTTAGACACAGTAGTCTATGGGAAAAATGGAACTTCGAGCATGTTTGTCTTCCTTTCACATTTCAAACTCTCAGAAGAAATACAACAACACAAACCCCAAAGTACAAGCGAAATCACCAATAACCAAATGTTGGAACATATGATTACCGTAAAAATTTTGAGTTCCGACTCAACACACTGGCTGGCCGATGTCAAACCGGCAAACCCAAATTCTCTAATATTCGCCAAAGTTAGTAATTTGCAAATCGATGATAAATTGATGACCGCGCCATGGAGTAAATTTCAAACAAAATTTCATCAATTCACTGTCCAAAGCGGCTTAGTTTTTGAGAAAACCTACCAGTCATATAACCATATCAATCATGATAATTCATCACTTTCTTCTTATCTAACTAGTGCATTTTCAGTCAGACATTTTAAAGCACAACTTTTTCCAGTGCCATGCAAGAAAGTAGTCCATCCAGATTTTGAAATCCTTAAGGCGCCAGTGATGGTGTATACCCTATACGTAGCCATAGCTTCAAATACACTCTCTCAATCCTCAGCACCGGGGACTCAAGCACAGACTGCACTATGCTCGAATAATCCTAACACTACACCGTCCACCGGGATCCTAGTCACACAGGTGACAAAAGGATTGCATGTTGTAAATTCCCATTATTTTCACATCACCGGGCCGTTCACAGCAGCAAGATTGTTTTCCCATTTTACATTCTCAGCTGTGCGGTATCATGGTATCCTCGCCGTCATGGCTGTATTCGCTTCGTTTTGAATTCGTTACCAAAACTCAATAATTGAATGGTTATTGATCATTTCCAATACGTGTATTCTGGGAACTATTTTTAAGCGAACGCTTGACCTCATCATTACCAATCAACGATCGCTATAGTTTCGGAGGAAATACCCCGAAAATCAATGAGTACAAAGAAAAAGAAATCTTTGCGAAAAGGCTTTGATTACGACTCATCTTTGAGCGGTCCAGAGACGGGCGGACTCACAAAATTGAATAAATAATCAAGCCTTGATAAAAGGCTATGTGGGCCTTAACCTATTCCTTATATAATAAGTCGCCAATGTCAAACAATCGCATAAAATTTTATTTTACATTACTATCTCTCAGGGTCCATGGCCCGATCGCTAATTACCTCGTCCCCAGAAGCCCCAGATTTACCGGAAGTGTTCACATTTTGGTATCACATAGAAGCTACTATTTTTCCTCATTTACCCTGTGACATCTTAGAGCCAAAGGATGTTGGTTTGGAAGTTATACGAAATGTGCCCCATTTTGTCGACCAATATTAATTTTCAACAGTACTCCTTATGGGGCTTTAAAATTCACGTTTTTAGCTCTCGCATCACCGGATTGAAATATCGGCGCGATACTTTACGATGGGATTTTGGACTTGTAATTCCAATCTATTAAATGAAAACTTCAATATTCTAAATCGGGCACCCCCTATAAGCATGAAGAATTGGAGGAAATTGGTGAATTAAAAATGTTTTTTTACCTTAGGTTACTTACCCATTTTAAGAAGCCTGTGTTAACGTATTGTCCCAGATATAGCAAAGTATAACCTTTATTAATCCTAAAACTCGAGATGAACCTGTCTCCCGCATGAACGTTTAATCACAAATTTGACCACTGTTTAATTTAGACCCTTTCATATCTCAAATGCTAAGGATGCAAAAGTGGTATCATCGAGATTTGGAATTAGCATATAATCTATCAAATATTTTGTCTATGTTTCTACTAAAATCTAACCCGATACTAATACAGTAATGTATTATACACTAAACTAACCAAATCATGCTTGAATTAAGTTGTATAAACATAACTTGAACCTGGACCATCTCACTATCGTTGCAACATTTCTTCACTAGAAACCAGGAGCTGGCTCGTGTGCACATAGTAAAAGTGCTTGTTCCGATTTTTGTTTTATACCAGGACGTGTTCTCTACTTGTATGAGAGCCTGACATTGTACATGGGACACACTGACCATCAAGTACCTGTGGGAAACAAACTTGAGGTTTTGATCGTAGAAACAATAATGCATAGTGCAACTTCCCTATTCACACGTGCTAATATGATGGTTAACCACTAAAATGGGTAAGGTTTTTTGATTATGCTGTATCTGAGAAAGAAATGGAATTTGGAAACCTGAAATTGCAGGACAGACAATGTAGAAAAACACCGGCCTTGAACCGGTAATCGGGGTTCCCAAAAGCGATCGGAACAAGCACTTTAATTAGAGCTGTATAACATTGTACTTACTCGGCTGTGTAATCATTGCATCATCCCTGTGTTTATTATTTGAGTTTAAGCTAAGTCATAGGTTCTGCGGGCATTTAGGCCAACTCATTTCAATCGCTATAACTGATGTTCACTAGTTCTGTCTAGATGCTGTATGATATGCCAGGCTATAATCAATATACTTGGGGGAAAAGGTTACCCTTTCATAACCTGATATCAATAAGAAACAGACCCTGTGACCGCCAGCTTTGAATTAAAGCGAGACTTGGAGGACACGCACTTGCTGCTGCCAAGACAGTCACACACCCGCCTCAAATATGAATTGACTGTTTCACGGTTATTGCCAGCGCATTACATTTGAATAGTGTGTGCTTGCCTTGATGAGGGTCACACTTCCTATAGTCCCTGTCTCTACCTCTGTGCAATGATGTCATAACATTTACACCCGCGTCAAGAAATGGTGTCTTTGTGTGCGCGAGTAAAAGCGTCGCCGCTTCGTCAGCCCGAGCGATTTACTCTTGCGACCAACATATCTCGCACTGATGTCACTACACAGAGGTAGAGACACGGACTATAGTTATAAGGTTCGCTAGTCATAAAGTTCATTAATCACAAAAAAGTTTGCTTGTCATAACTTGATAGACTTTGCTAGTCATAAAGACCCCAATGGGGCTGGGCTCTGATGCATATGTTAATAAAACCTGTGAAGAAATAGTAATAAAATTGATTGGAAAACATCTTAGGGGTTTGAAGAAAGGCATGTCCCCTCATCACTTTGAATGCTGAGGGTAATTTCTGAAGAGTAGCAACAATTACATTTAAAAATAATATAGAAGGCAAGTTTGGGTAACATTTTGGTCACTCTTTTATGAGTATTTCACTCCCAGGATTGAGTGAGCGATCAAATTTGCAACTGCATTGTTCCTGTTAGCAGCAGGATAACTTTCGTAATGATGGGAATATTAAGGCCTGTTTTCACACTGAGCAGGAGCGGGCGATCGAGGACTTGTATCGTTCACCGTCTTAGGCTTTAAAATCGGCCATCAAATACATTATAATCCTTCGCAAACTCTGACACACACATCACTACTGTTGGTGCTCTTCAATACACCACACACTTAACCATGCCCTTGGGTAATAGACTATTTGCCCATGTGGAAGTCCAATGTTTGATTCGTCATTTTATATGACAGAAAACATACAATTCTGTGAAGAAACAAACTAAGGTACAAATGGACATCACTTGTAAGATATTATGTACATTGGCTTAAACAAATTGGTAATGATCACTTTCCTAAGTGCCTTTGAAAGATGTAGTTCATGAAAAAGTAACTTGTTAATCTTTCCTTTGGAAAGCTTTTGGAATCGTAACTAAGGGGTTATTGCACATCACATCGAGTATTCCAGAAAACGGCTGCACTTGTCTTCTGAAGCAGTGTCAATCATAAAGGTGACCGATCGCCCGCTCAGTGTGTAGCCTTAATGTGTTATAATTGATGACAGTTCATAGAAAGTCTTTGAAAGGAGCCTCTTCAAAGGTGAAGGTATCTTGACCAAGTCAAAGATCATGTGCCTCTGTTTTTTTGAAAACGCAATATCTTTTGGCTTTAGAGCCTAAGATTGCTCAGTAATGCTAAACATTTTAATTAATAAAGTACTGTAATAAATATGATATTTAAATTTTAATTTGTATGTTGATTAATGCTTGTAAATTATGTATTGTAATAGCACTCAAAGATGAGGACTTATCTATCCAAATTTGGGAAGTCTTGATGTGTAAAAAAAATTCTTTGGGGGAAAACATTTCCCGCCTTCCTGTAAAGATTAATTTTGATGTGACAACTGGTGGGTTCATACTTCATTGGCAAACACGGTCGACGCTAGTCCTTTTAACAGGCTTTGCACGCGAATGTAAGGCATACATGTGCGTAAAAAGCATGTTGCAAAAGACTAGCATCTACAGACATCTGCCAATGATAGAACCCACCTTATTGCACATGTACCCGAGAGACAAAGGGCGCGTTTCCCACTATGATGTTTGTACAGACGTGGTACTCGATGCTACATCGATCCCACTTCCTTTCCTAGTGGAACGCCGTTTTTAAGTGGACTCGGACCTACAGCCGAGTCGTCCTAGACCAACCTCATGTAGTATCCTCGGTACTTGGACGTGGTACCAAATGCAACAGTGGAACCGCGTTCGTACATCATAAGTGGGCCCGGCTCCATTCACCACGGAACCACTGCTTGGCTGTGAGCAAGGACAAAATTATCGCAACAAAAATCCGTATTTTTTTCTACATTGAATTCACAATATACCTGAAACAGACCATTTCTTCCGGTAGTTTCGCTATTTGCATCATATATTTCATTAAGTACAAAACAGTACTTTAATAGATTTTGGTTAGCGATAGAGCAGCGGTGAAAACAGCTTGCTGACGGCGTCCAAACACGTAACAAAAGACTTCGCGGGTTTACATGAATCTGAAAATGGATTTACGGTGATGCGCATCACGCCTCTTTATCAAAATGATCAGAAAATGATAGCCTAGTAAGACGATGTTCTTGTTCGACAGTCAGCATGTTTTACCTCAACATTTTTCATCATAGATCCTATTGTTTTCCATTCAGTATCAACAGGAGGAACATAGCAGACAATTTTTTGAAAATAAACTAGTGGACGGAATGTAAGGAACAACATCCAAGTAAGTGGGCCTGATACTACATCGGCGTTTGGCACGGATGGAGTACTATATCGTGACAGTGAGAACGCGCATCAATGTGGGCCGAGCCCACTTCTATGTGGAACCAGACCTAGGGTCCGAGCACAATGGTGTATAGTGGGAACACACCAAGTGTGATTTTAATACCCATTGTGTGGGATGATAGCACGGTCAAATCTGTATAGAAGTTTGCAAAACAACAGAATTTTAATGGGATTATCGCCAGGATTTTCTAAGACCTGACGTGTTGCATGCATTTATAGAAGACAATGTGCAATTTTTGCATGCTGTTGATAAACTGCGTGGCCCAATTTTTGGTAAAAGATTTTTATTTTCAAATCTTGTGATTGATTAATCTCGTCTGAGGGGACAAAGTGTTTAACTCAAATGCTTTTACTTCTCAATAACTTATGTGATGTTTTGACCCAAAAAAAATGTACTTATTTTTTTTTTTTTTTTTTTTTTTTTTTTTTTTTTTTTTTTTTTTTAAAAAGAATGAATAAAATAATTGCAACCTATATTAATCTAGTCAATCGATGTTGCATTCTTTTTATCTATGTATGAAGAAGTGCAGTTATGTCATAGGTTTGAGACAAAAGTAAACTTTCTTGCTGGTTTCCCACTACAAAAGCAACTTTGGATGCATGTGCAGTGCACTGTGTACATTGTGCAAAAGCAATTTGATAAAAACATGTTCACGGAAGAAGCAAGGAATAGAGCTAGTGGATTGGTGGAAAAAGTTTGCGATAGGTGGAATCGTGCGGTTTTTCTGAGGGACCGGTAAATGTAAATAGTGGTGCACAACAGGCTCACTGTCACCTAAACTGTTAATGTTGAAATTCTTCCCCAAGACCCATTTTTTGAAAAAAATTGCAACTTTGTCATTTGTCATTGGGGAAATGGTGTTGGCTCTCACCCAAGACCCCTATTTTTTCAGGGTCACCGAATGTCTCTGGGTTTGAAAGTGCGAGCCTTACACACATCCATTTCATATGGAGGGCCACCCCCCCCCCCGGGAGGCCATGTTCGGAATCAATGTATCTAGAACCACCACGACACAAAAAGATCCATCATCATCTTGTCATACATTTAATGGTCAAACAGCTCTTCCAGAATTACTATGGCAAACACAGTCAAGAAACCTGCATTGACATGTCTGTGAATATACGAAGCACTATTACAAAGTTCTGATTCACAGCAGAAGGTGCAACTCCCGCTTCCCATAAGTACATAACAGCCATTGGTACAGTTGGAATCGCAGGACCTTGTGATGTTTACTTGCTGATCCATAGCGTATGTGATATGCGTCTGAAAAAACAAAAGTGGGTGTCATAATAAGTATTCAAAATCAAAGTGTATAAAAAGTGTAATGGTAGATGGATGGTCATTTTTCTAAAAGATTTGTTCTTCAAAAAGTTCTTTCCTAGAGTCACTATTTCTGTGGACATATTTATGTTCATTTTATTTCTATAGGGTTCTTTCACGGAATTTTAATTATATTGAACAGGCTTTTTGTCTTCCAGATCACCCAAGCATTAGACTATACTTTGTCGTCCTTATATTGATCTGGTATATTATGTCTTTTTATGTAGTCGGCATAACCTAGGGAGATTGTATTATCAAGTACATTTTGTCTAATGTAGTCAGCAAAGTCCAGTGAAGAAAACATCAAACGATATTTAATGCAAATGTTCAACTTACAGATTATTTGAACTTCTGAAAAATAGTGTGTCTCTGTGGTTAACAGTGTAGATACTGGTTGGAAAACCACAACTAGGTCTGGATGCACTGTGGTCTGGATGGAACCATGTACAGTCTCTTATTTGCTATTTGCTCCTATTGCTAACTAACAAAATGCTTGAATAATGTATCAGAAAGAGCTCCATTGGAAAAAATGTTGGACTACAAAGTAGTCTGTCCAAGCATAGGGAGAATACACTACATGCACCTGGTTCACCTGAACATACCAGATAATTCTGCAGTACATGTGATTTGTTTGTATTCTCTGCACACACGCTTGGGTTGTTCTGGAAGACGGGTCTGGCCAAGTTAACTGGAAAATGATTCTAAGTGCGATCATGACTGGCATCCCCCATTTGCGTTTTGGTTCCTTGGTTTAGGTAATGTGATTGTATTATTCCTTTGTTGTGCAAGTGGGTCTTTCCGTGCTTGAAGTTGGGTATTTTGACATTTTGGGGTATAAGTATTACAAAGTAAGGTATGTCAACATGTTAGGTGTCCCAGTTATATCTTCCTTAAAGCCACTGTCAGTCATTTTTTTTTTTAAATTAAAAATGCCGATTTTGTCTCTAAATAGCTAGTGTTAGGCCATATCAACTCGCTATATTACTGTTCTTTGTGAACAAGACCGAGAATGTCTCGGAAGCTGCGAATGAACCAATAGCATGTGAGGTTGTGGGAGTTCAAAATTAATATTGGTCGACCAAAATGGGGCACATTTTCGCAGATTTTGCTCATAACATCCAAGCAAAACATCGTTTAGCCCTAAGATTTAATAGGGTAATGATTGTAAAATTACTACAATACACCAAAATTGTACACAACACTGAAAACACAAACTAGTCGTGCAGTTGCATGACTAACTTTAAACTAGTCAGAGAGGCTAGTCATGCATGACTGACTAACATGACGGTAGTCAACCCCACCTGTCAAGCTTATCAAAACTGCATTGCTAGCTTATTACGTTGCTAAACTAGTCAGGCCCTTTATGACTGAGGTGCCATGAATAGTTTGTTCATCATATTGATTGACTAACTTGTTCCATAATCTCCACCTCTTCCAGCTCGTCATCAAGTTAGTCATAACACTTGCTAGTTTGGCCATGCTAGTCCCCAAACCATGCATGACTTATAGCTTTGAATTGCACGACTAACGTTATGTTAGTCAAATGGGCACCGTCTGGACTAACTTAAATTTAGTCATAAACTATCATGCAACTAGCTATGTTAGTCATGATGCTTACTAACTTCCAATCTAGTTACGCTGGTTAGTCAATCGTGCATGACTACTGTTGATGTTAGTCATGCAAGTTTAGTCCTGCATGCAGACTAGGTAAGCTAGTCAGCATATGTTAGTCATGCCTGTTGACTAGCTTTACGTTAGTCAAACGGGCACCATCCTGGACTCACTTAAAGTTAGTCATGCTTACCAATTTAGGTTTTCAGTGAAAAAGAGGAACATCACAAGCAATCAGTCTTAGCCTTTGTTTTCAAAAGTTAGCAAGAGAATTCACTGGTATTTTTTTATTACCGTAACACTTCCCGAAGGGACTAATCCTGATACGGGAACCCCGACCTACAATCCCATTATCAGCATCATCATCTCTAGTTAACTTTAGCTAATTTCGCAAATCTGTATACTTATATCTTTTAAAACCCAATAAGCAAAACACAGACATCTCTTTTGTACATGTGTAGTCCTTTTAAAAAAGGACTGTTTTATTAATTCTTAATTCTGCCTCAACCAAGTCCGATATTTGAAGCGGCCGGTTTCAAGAATTTGCCGCACGAATGGCTCATCTGTCCTGCTGACACAAAAAAAACCAATTGCCCAGAGTTGAGCTGGACGGTAACGAATCTTGGGGAATGGAAAAATCGTGGGGCTCTTGGGTTTCAGGAGTGACCTAAACTATCATTTAAAAAGTCGTTTTTTATTAAGAGTTCAGTTTCTATTTGTAATCGACTAGCCTTCTAGTAACATAGGGCCTATATTAAAATGATTGTTACCCATGTGCAATTGGCAAAATGAAATTATAAGGACAAAAAAAATCAAACCACTAAAAATCTAATTAAAAATATCAGTCTTTTTATTAATAGCGTTCAGTTTATTTGTAACGTTTAGCTCCTATTTTGAAAAAAAAGAAACCAATGAAAGAAATTCTATAACAACGGAAGTAGGTGCACGTGAGTTCCCCTTACTATACTCTTCAAGTACGGAAGAAAGAAGTGAAACTGTACAAAAATTGCTCTTTTAGGTTTTCAAAAATAAAACCAGGCGGTGTTGCTTAGTTATAATATTAAGAGAGAAAAACAAAAACATGTCACTTTCAACACTAGGCATTAGTGGCAAACTTAAAAAGTAGTTGTCCCTATCGGTGCCTGTGGTCTCCCATCCAAGAACAGGACGAGACCGACGTGTTAACTAAGGTTTATGGACAATGATCTGGCCGTGCACGCTATGAAGACTCTTGACAAAATTTCGAGTTAAATAATACTTGAATCTTGTATGAGCTGGGTTTAAAAAAAAAAAGTACAAAACGAATACGTAATATATAGTCATAAAGAAACTCTCATACAAGTAATATTCTTATCCACTAACACAAACTTCACACAGGGCTGAAATTTAAAAAAAAGCGCAGAAATACCTATAGCGGGAGTTTTTGAGTTGTTGCAAAAGTGATGGCAAGAAACAATGTCGCCGAAATGGGCTGGAAATTTAAAAAAAAAAGAATACCCAGATACGTAAACATAACAGCATGACACAAGACGAGTCCTTAAAGGAAATATGTCAAGATTTGTCAAGCTCGTTTGACTTACATTAATAAAGAATAGTACATACATCACGAATTCCCGAAAAATATACAATTTTGATGTAAAATAACAAATAGAGGCATTTTAATTTGCTTTTTTGACATACGAAGAAAACGGGCGGATTTTTTCGCCACGGCTTCATTGATCAACAAAGCGCCCAATTTGGCTCTCACTGTGACGTCGAAGTGATGACCAAAACATCGGGTTGACTGAATATTTAGTGTGAACTGTAATATGAGGATAATGAACGTAATAAAAAAATTGAAAATAAGTACAGATGACATATTTTTTATTTCGTGTGTTTTAATTATTATTGATATAAAAACACATCGATCGCAGTTATAGAAAGTTGTTGGGGCAACACTGCGATAGGATGGTCACAACGACGTAAATAGGATGGTCATCACTTTGCGTCACCATTTGCCTGCGTTATGGATTTGTCGGAATCGTTTTTTTGAGTAAGCTATGGGCGGGAAAATAACAGGGCAAATACTCACAAATGTGGACAATTTTCAACGTATTTTGATTATAGGTAATCTACTTACTTAAAGCTTTACCATCCATACCAAAATTTCCAAATATTCAAAATCATGACATATTTCTTTAAAAAGGCCAATCTTCTGCATCTTAGTGCACAATTTGCAAAAAGAAACATAAATCGAGTGTTTGTAACCCACAGTTTTAGTTTAAACTGTTTTACATGTACACAGCTACATGTACGCAGCAATTCAGGTCCACTTCACCCATGGCATACTATGCCAGCATCAATCATACGAGCCACCTTTATTGTAAAACACAAAGCATTCAGGTTTTCATGTTATTTTTTTGTGTATACCTGGTATGGTTTGAAGTAAAAATCACATAGCATGGAACACCAAGCTCAGGTTATCATAATTGCCTTTTTAAATGGAACTGCTTTCCAATGCATAACGCCATATCACTAGTGTGTGTAGTAATACCTGCATACATTGCTGTACAAAAGTTATGCCTGTTTACCTCATATGAAATATTAGCTGCCCAAGGAATTAGTTTATGCTATCAGGTTAAAATATACAACAAACAATTTAATTGTGTAGCACCATTGTATTTATACATTGGAAGTATTATTTGGTATAATTAACTATAGAAGTCATTTAAATGGAATATGTCAAGCAAAAGTTTGAAACTGACCCAACCAATCAGAAAAACTGTTACATAGCTACCATACAAAGTTTGGTGAGGATTAGTCTCATTTAGTGCAATCAGGGAATGTCACTATCACGAGTGACCAGTGCAAGTAAAGTATTTATATCAATGAACATGGGCCATGGAAATATGAGACTCTTGAACTCACCAAGCTAGTATCAGTAGCAGCTGAAGTGTAAACAATGATAGGCTGTATACACCAATTAAGAACTGTGTTCCACTGCAGGGTTTTGGGTCAATTCAGGAGTCATCTTCTTGCTGGCAGAAGAACAAACACTTTGTCGACGCTTTCGCCTGGGGCCTCGGTTAAAATGATCCTAAGACTCAAAAAACATCGTCAGGGATGTGTTTTGTTCAGAAAGTGGACCGTTGCTAAGATAAAATAGAATCATTTTAAATATGGCGGGTCTAAAGGCTATCCGACGAGTGTGATGTTTCATACGGGTTCTTATCACAGTCATATTGCCACAGTTTAATATTTTTTATTATACCCCGGAGGTATTAATTAGGAACTTTGACTTTGGTAGGTCCGAAACAGCGTCGACCAACTCGCAAGTTGTGTTGTAGTGGTAGAAGCCGTACAGAGGCGTGCTGCGGATTTTTACCAATAACTACATCCGCGAGTGCTCCGTGACGGCTATGCTGAACGACCTTGATCTTCCAGCACTGGAACAGAGGCGATATAACAACAGCCTAGTCAATGTGCACATATACCATGGGAATGTTGACCCTGAAACAGACACCACCTTGAATGCAGGAATAGAGAACCCGACCAACAGTGAAGACCAGACTTATAACCAGTTAACACCAAGATCCATCCGTTAGAACAAACTCTTCCAGAAGTCATTTTTCCAAAATACGGCTCGGGACTGAACACACTACCATCACCTATGACCATCAATGAAGACTCGGCATCATCAGAAAGCTCTTATCACTGGCTCGCTGACTAATTGTCCCCCTCGACCTCTCCATCTCACACTGGTGATGCCTCCAGTTGGAGCTTTTCAGTTTAACCAAAACCGTGAACCGTGGTAATCAGCGAAAATACGCGTGTTCGTTCGCCGATGGAAATAAATTACGGACAACTGTAAACGGAGCACATGAATACATCACTTTAAATGTTAACCGTAAACGAACGGAACGAACGAACACACTAACAGAGTTTCCTCCTCCGGGCGATTTGTAGGAAGCTTTCTTCGCAGCTCAAAAAGGCAACTTAAGCATTAAAATCGGTCTTGAAGATGCAATTAAGACTGTTTCCCGACTTTTTGATAAACAAGCAATAAAAAAAACGTAATTTCTTGACAAATACTGCGTGTTTACGCTTCGGCCAATTACGGGGTCTTTAATTACCCACCATTTTCAAATGCACATTGTCAAAAAATGGACTTTGATGAAAAAATAGGTGTGCGCGATTTATTTACATGTTGAAGAAATTGCTGATAGGGCTTAACAAGCTGTATCGTTTTCTTTTATATGTCTGTAACGGAAACTGAAACTAGAAAGTTGGTTACCATATTGAGAGCCGTTTTCACCATGCAAAACAAATTTCTGCCACCATTTACGAAATAGTAAAGGTGGGAGTTTTCGTAAACTGACCCATCTGACACACCAATTCGTAACAAAAACGGAATCTCTGTGCTTTACTCCGTGAAGGTTTCCGAATTCATAAGTGTGTCAATTGGGTCAGGTTATGGAAACTCCCTACTGTGGTCCCAACTTTTCCCAACTTCATGGAATGATCGAACCCATATCTATGAGTATGAGCTGTATGGTCATAAAACAATCCTCTCATTCAGTTAAAGGTCACCTAGGGTCATTTCCTTTTTTGGTTAGGTAAATGTAAAATCTTTTCTTGACAATTTCGACTTCAAAGGTTGTGTCAATCATTTGGGGTGGGGAATCCCAAAGGTCAGTTCATACCTCATTGCACTGTGTGTTGTTTGCCAAAATATTGATCAGTTTCTGTTGCAAGTGTATCAGTATTTCCAATTCTGTAAAAAAAAAAAATGCAGATTATGTAATCTTATTTGCATATGCTAGTACCAAAAAGGTGGCACAGCTGTGAATTCATAATGCGAAAATTAAGGGATTTTTCGTGGAACATTTACCCTTTGGAACAAGGACCATCAAAGACATTTTTGAAATGAAGAAACAGAACCTTGGAATAAAACCCTTCTGAACATCCCTCACCTTTGCAAATTTTTATGACCTACCGAGCACGTGGAAGAAAGTTGACCGTGGCCGTGGGTTTTCAAAGTCGATTCTTGCGGCGCCCAGTCGATTCATCAAATATATGTACCGATGCAGTCGTAGCACTGAAATTCTGATAAACAAGACAATAAAACTTGATAGTCGTGTTAAACTTGAAAATTAACGGTAGTTTAAGGCACTATTGTGGTTTTTTGAAAAAATCGGCACAAAAGCTTGATGAAAAAGCTACTTTAACCAGTGTGAAAGTAGATATAGTCTGTCGGGAGCCATAGTCCGGGCTCCATAGACGCAACGGAAATAAGTGTGAAACTAATGTTTGAGCGTGAAGATCAACTGAATGAGTGCCCGCGGACTATAAAAACTTCTACACCGAATATGGCGCTTAATATACACTCGGGATCCTGCATTTTAAAAAGGCCCCATGTCCCTGGGGAAGATTTCCAAAGTTTCGCAAAATTGGCAAGGTTTTTGAAAGTTGCAGAAAGGTTTCAGAAAATTGCACAAAGTTCACAAGATGTTGCCGTAACCTTCTTTACTATCTATAACTTTTCGTAACTTGCACAACCCCTTCTTCCGCAAAACTTTGCGTAACCCTTGCGC
>JAMKCH010009230.1:0-29981 GCA_023653785.1 Ophioderma brevispina
CCTCGTTGGCATCTGGGCACGTCTTCCGTTAAAAATGACGCGATGTTCCTCATTGTATCTGGGCCGTTACCGACTGACTCTACTTATCCTGTTTCCGGCAAAAACGATCCGAGATGCATGAAACTCAAAATTTGTTTCCTCATTGCATCGCTGGGGCCGTTAAAAATAAAAATAAGATTGCATCTCGTTGCATCTGGGGCCGATGTTTTGTCAAAACACCCGGTTCCCTTAGGGTTACTACAACAATGTAATGTGGGAGTTATAGGCTAAGCCTTAGCTTAGCTTTAGCACAGATAACTAGTCAGACTTCGCATCACCTTCATGGATTCATGACATTTGCTTTTATTCTGTCATGTCTGTTAACAAGCTTTATTCCATAAGTAAGTTTTTCCAAATAATACATGTCCTTATTTTCAGCATAATATCTCCAACTGGTGAAATCAGTGTTTGGATTTGGGATTGGTTTGGGATGGTTGATCCACATCATTTACTACAAGCTGCATTAGCGTGTGGAATCAATGGTTTGCATTAGGAATTATGGTATTAAAGGTTTACTTGTACTACTTCCACCAATGTGATTATAGTGTTTTGGACTCAATCTCTTGATTAAATAACTCATAAACAACTTCTTGAAGACCAAATCGTCTATTCATGTACTTTTCTGCTAGAAAAAATCTGTCAAACGTGCCTGTGTTTTCCATGCTGGCGATTCCTCCGCCCTCGAGATCGGCCAGTGTAACAGAGGTTGGAAGGTTTAACTTAATTGTTATCTTTGTTCTAAATTGTTGCTTATTGAATCAAAATTTAGTAATCAGTGTTTTTTGTTAAGTAGAATCAATTAATTTCGACAAGCGTAAAGAATTCTTGTTGCCTTGTAGCCTAGACTCTCGATGATATGTTTATCTTCTTTCATTTGCTGGAACCACCGCCCCTATTTTCATAGTGGAACGTACCCAGTTTTTGTGACCCCGTGACATTTTGTCAATCATCAATGTGATTTTGTGGCTGAAGGAAATCCCCATATCGTCATGTTTGGTTATGTTTTGGTAGCATAAATTCAAACCATGATGGGCTAATCTAAAGACATGAAGCTGAATTCTATACCCATCGCTAGTACTAGTTAATTGGCGAGAAACAGGAGGCCTCATCTGCTGTATAATTTTAACAACTGAACTACAGCACACATCACACATGGATCAGAAAGATCGATATTTCTGGCCACCGGCATCAAATAACCTGATAAATTAATTAAAGAGACATGATGAGATTTGGCCCTGCGTTTTGAACTGGGCCAGTAAATAGGTGGAGTTGTGACATGTGCGCGATATTTTTGTATCATAAAAGGGATTTAATTAAAAAAATTTTCAGTCCCATAGTTAAATTTTGGATTAAATTAAACTAAGCAATGCATGCATGGCAACAAGATCCAAAGTGATATTTTTGAAAATATTAATCATATCCCTAATTGCTTTTTAATGTAAAAAAATTGACCATGCCCTCAGTATAACTTTGTTTAGTGAGGTGCGAGTTTGAAAATAGGCTGGGCGCCCAGTGCCCACAGCTCAAGATTCTTTGAATTAGCGAGTGGGAAAACCGAGCAAGAACCCGAATTCCTAGTTCAATTTGATTTTACATGTTTCATTTTTTATCAAGGCCGCCTGTTCACTGGCTAAGATCCCTTGGAGTGGGCATAACTTAGAGAATAAAGGTATGAGTTTTGGGAACCGGCCGCTCTTTACGACGATTGAAACCAAGGCAATACCATTTTTTGCATGGAAGAACTTGGCCTCCGGTCTCATTCCTCCACTTAAAATAATGGTTGGTCACCAGTTTCAATCCATCGTAAAGAGTACCGGTTCCCACCAATCATAGCTTTATTCGCATTCTTAAACAGAGCTCTATTATTTTAAATCATCTTTAACCCAATTTCGCATACTTTACACGCCTAAACAACAAGAAAGAACTGCCACCTAGCCCACCCAGTGACAACAATCAAACAACCCTTTGAAGCAACGACATACGCAATGAGACGCAACGTTGGCACACGTGCGAAAGTAGCAAAAAGCGGTATGACGCAAGCGCTTAACCTAAACATAACATCAATGCTCACATGTACTACATGAGTTCAATTGTCGAATTGACCCAGGGCATCAGCCAATTAAATCGCTTACATTTTCACACAGATTTTTAATATTAAAAAATAATGTTAAGCTAAGCCTGGTAGGCAGACTAAAAAATTATCAGTTTAATATCTTCCTAAAAGTGAAATAAAGAGGTAGATAAATTTCTATTTTAAAATGATCGTTTCAAACCATGTCTCTTTTTATCAAATTTTTTACCAAAACTTATTTCAAAAATGTGGTTTTGAAATTCTCAATAATTAAAAAAAACATTCAAGTGAGCAAATCTAATAACAAAAATGTGCTAAAAGACCATGGTAACAAATGCCTGCGGTCTTCCTGAGAATAAACTTTTTTTTTTTCTTGGTCTTATCAAAATGCAATAGGCAATCAAAGGAAATAGGCCTTTTTTCATAGAGTACTGTTTGATCCAGAAACAAAAAAGAGGGGTGGAAGTGGATAAAAGGTCTCTAATTTGTGAAAAAAACACGCTGATCCAAACGGATTCTTTCTTAAAATTATCTTCACTTGTGGTTGTAATTTTTTTGCTCCATTGCTTTGATTTGGAAATATTAACTTAGTTTGTTTCCAGTAGGCCACGCACAATTTTGATTTTTAGAGCTCATTTCTACCCGCATTCCATTTTTTTAATTTGATTTACTGAGAACATTTAACATAGTTTTTTAGACAAATTGCCGCAACATAGAAAGTTTCATTTTGTTTAAAAATATAAGTGATCCCAAGTCAAAAATTATAAAGTAACAATTTGACAGTCAAATACAGTTTTTGCAACTCTTTTGACTTTCCATTTGGCCACATTTTAAAGCAATTTCTCTGGAAATGCTTTTACAAAATTGTTTTAAAACAAACAGCATTTAGGTTTTTGGACTATCTTTACTAAAACTTGTTTTGCCCTAAAGGTTGATAAGTGTTTGTACAGGTCATGAACTTAAACATTTAAATAGCTAAACACACTCTAAAATGAAACAATTATTTAAAATAGAGCTGTCCACCAAATCTTTTTTGGGGGCCACCTCTAGCAGGTCAGGGGATGGTGAGCTCATGCCCATAAACGAACACTTGTGCAGAATGACCATTGTGGCATGAAATCCAAAGGTTAACTGTCCTAGGAGTAATTTCAATGTTATTACTACTGCTTGAGAAACATCCATTTAGAATAAATCTGTGTTTAAAATTAAATGCTAATTACTTACAAAAGAAATACAAATGATGATTTAGATCTTACATAATCAATGTGATGATCATGCACTTCTTTGTCATAATAATACGTAGTAGGAATAGATTGACAATGTGATTTTTCTCTGCAATTTTTCAAAGCCTATTGGGCCATGCGGTTTGAACTCGACACCCAAAAAGGGTGGTGGAGTCACATTTTTCACTGTGGTTGTTTAGTTTTTAATGAATCTTTGGAAGTATAAGAGATAATGGCCAGTAATTGGTTATCAAATGAAAGCGGAAACATTAATTATTAAAGTATGGGAAATTTCATTGAGGTATCGTGAACATAGGCAGAATGGCATTCAATTCATATTACGGAAGTCGGGTGGTGGAGGAATGCGGTGCATGGGGAAGCGGTGCGCTATGTGCAATCTCTATGGGAAATGTAAGTTTAGTGCCTTGACGTGCAAATAGGTTGATATTTTCTTTAAAAATCAATGTTTTTCATACAAATTTGGTATCAAATAGAGCTGACAGTATTATCTTTGGAAAATACCTAAAATAATACACTGCTGTAGGCCATTGATAGGTCTACTTAGTACGTTCTCCAAGACAATAGGCTACATTAATTTAAAGCAGGAAACATTTTCCATTGTGGTTCATCTGACAGCAGCATGTTGCAGAAGCCTGCACCCAAGGTCAGAGGGCTACTCCTGACAAACTTACAAATAGAATCAGTATGACATGATAAGCATGGTACGTATGTAGGTTAGGTTGAGCTATAAAGACCAGATGCAAATGCAATGATATGATTTCTGTTTGCTTCATGTTAATCCAAATGGCGTCAATTAAAAACAATACCCAAATGGCACAAAGGTAATTACACAGGCTATTATTATGAGCAATATCAGGCAGGCAATCCTCATCAGTACAAAAGGTACTATCATACCAAAGGATTGTATTTGGGATTGAACTATAAAATCCTGCCCGGATTTACTTTGTCAACTTCAGACTATACCGATCTATGTTGCCATTTGCCATGTGAGAAACGCAAAAACCATTCCAATCTTCTAAGATGTCCTGACTACTGTTATGGAACTTTACACATAACTCTGTGTTAATAGCTATACAGTGTATGGACATGAAGAAAGTTTCAATTGCTTGTTGACAATTATGATGTGCATACATTTTGTAATTTGTATCGAACATGTTAGTTCCATGCACGGCTCATCCATTGCTTCTCTTTGCTCATTCAGTGACTTGTGGCAATCCATTTTAAACTTTCAACAAGTTTGACGAGTTTATTCTAAAGGAGAACACATCACTTATATTGTCATATGACCAAGAAACCCTGTGGAGGATGGTTATTGAAGTCTCTTGAAGTTGCAACAAAAACGCATGTTTTTTTAATTTTGGTGAGTTTGAAAAAGTATTCATTTTTTTTGTGAGTGATAACCCCCCTACAATTATTATGGCTGGAAAGGCCGAGTACTCAGCTGTCATGAAAAGGAAATCAAATCAGATTAGGTGTAACACATACTTTTTTTTGACATTATACCATGGTCACTTTCAAGTTTTCAGTTGACCTTTTGCCTCATAAATTAAATGTAGCATAGAACCATTACACCTGACAATGTTTCTGAGTGTTTTTTTGGATCCATGTTACAATTTCCTTCAGAAAATGTCTACTTATTGTGTGTGGGGGTAAAGTTTGAAAGATATGATCATTTTAAGGAACAACGTTCGCAAATTTTCAAAATGGGTGTGTGACAAAAATTCGGCGAGGTTAACACGCATGGCCATTGTATTCTTTCCTCTATTATCACATTGTTTTTCTTTAGATCTTCAAGTAACAATGTGGGTGAGCCTTGAGTTCTGTGTTGGTCTAGGATGGCTGCCAATATCAGTAGGCGTCATGTTTCGCAAGCTCAATGCTACTACGTAGTTAGAATGGAAAGTTAATTGTACAAACCAATACAAAAAACCTGTCTAAATTTCTCTATTTTATTATACTCCTGCCATCCAGGCATTCATTCACAAAATTTGGCACACTGGTCCAATCCTGCATGTTATTTATTCGACTTTCCAACATGTTCTTGCAGCCAAGCAAACATTTGGTTATTCCAAAATGGCAATAATTTTCTGCTGCAAGAAACATTCATTATAAGGCTGCAGTTTTATGGAACAACCGCTTCCTTGCCAACTTTGTGTAAATTTTGACTTTTTTGTCTAGTGTGAATGAATCATTTAAAATGCACTGTTTCATAAACATTTTTCAAGCAAATCAATTTGCTTTCTTTCATATAGACCGTATTCATAGCCAGCCATGTGTGTGGACAAGGATATACGTCCTACCAGTACTACACTGACATTAACCTTTCAATGATCCCTGTGCAATCGCTAAACACTGATCGATTGGCGCTTAATGTATTGTAGTCCTGGAATGTATGCCTCGTGTCCACCAACATGGCTGGTGCTGACGTCATATTGAATACAGTCTATATAACGAGGTAACTTACTTCAAAAGGTACATATGTCCTCATAAAAACCAAACCTGGGATGTTGGTATCATTGGAAGGCTTGGTTTTTCTCATCTGCAAAATAGTTTTTCTGCACATTATGATGCTATGAGCAATATGGCTTGTTTTGGTTACTGGAATATACAGTGACTTATGGGCTAATTACAAAATACAACACATTAGTGGTATAAGGCCTATTGGATTCTGATGAAATTTGGAATCAAAAGTAATTTGGGTGGTGGCCTTTGTATAAAACAACATTGTGGTGTTGCAATCAGGTTCAGACTTTATGTATTTTTTTTTAAGTATAATTTTATGCCGTGTTCGTGAATTGGGGCTGCTCTAGGGTGGTAGGGTGGAAGGCAGTTTCATATTTTGAGAAAATATGACATGTTTGTATGATTTAGAGTACTTAACTTATGTGATTGAATACTTCCAATTAGCACTCATTTTAAGCCTATTTAGTTAGCTTTAAGTTGATACGAACAATTACTTGATATCATACTTCAAGATATATAAAACTATGACTAATTAAGTAAACAAGGTGGAGGGTGGAGCAATTGGGACCCGGAGATGGGTACACGGTACCTTAAAGTCTCGATTGGAGATATGAAGCTTTGGCTCGTCTTGTTTTTTCTTATCTTAACATGTCATTTAATTATATTGAATTATAATATCAAATTAAGCTAATAACTGCCCTCTAAGGTGAGACCATAATATTGTTTGTGGGACTCAAATTAAGCGAAATTATTTATAATCAAATAATTGATTAATTAACAAGTCGGAATAGTATACAATGGGACAAACGATAACCCTACAATATGAGAAAACAATGTTTTTAGCCCATTATGTTTCTTCATACCATCCGATAGATCACTTAAAAATAATGAATTACTTCTTCAATTCATTCCTAATTACTAGACCTTTAGACATTTTATGAAGCTCATTAATTAATTAGACAGCTGGGATGCAGAGGAAAATGGACACCATTTTATTGTTAAAATGAGCGTTTTTTTACTCAGTAAAAACACTTTTGAATCTCTCCCTGTTTTTAGATTATATATTCTAATTCTACAATTACAGATTTCAGTATTCATCAGATTACCAAATTGAATGTTCTTGATTAAATACTCAAAATTAATTATTCTTATTATATATAAGAAGAAACCAGAGTGGAGGATGAGGACAGCTGCTAATAATCGAAACATGTACATGTAAGCCCCTACCGTACTGCAAATTAGGTTAATTTGAGGTGTACGATTATCCCGAAAATAATATTAATCATAAAAATGTGTACTTTAAGAGTGTTAGATTATCCTTTAATTTAAATCCATCTGAACTTGTTGATGTTTACTGTGAGCTGCAATTTTAGCGTCGACGCTGTAAGTTCATACTTGTCATACCAGTAAAAACAATTTTCAAAGGGTTATAACCCATATTAATGTTGTTTACATTTTTATGAATGGTTATTGTTCCCCCCCCGGCCGAACGAAGTTCAGGAGGGACTATAAATGGGCTCCGTCCGAATGTCCGTTCCGTCTGTCCGTCCGTCTGTCCGTCCGTATGTCCGTCCGTATGTCTGTATGTCCTTTGTCCGTGATAAAAATGTTAACCTGGAACATCTGGGCATATATTTTTTTTCTGGATGGCTGAGTAGCCAAACTTTTGGTATATGTAGGAGGGGATACCCCCTACTCACCATGTAATTCATTCCGCCCATGGTCCTCCCCTGGGGTTCTGTCATGGGGTAGGGGGAAAAAGGTCAAGGAACAGGTCAATATTGCACAGAAAATGCCCATTGTGTAAAATTTACTCTGGGTTCTGTAATTGGTACGATGATGTAACTTGGTGGAAGAAGCAGGTGATGAGTTCTCAACCTGATTAGATTTTGGGTGGTAAATATTTAATTAAGTAGCTAATTTGCATAATTTATGAATTTTTCCCGCAAGGCCTCCACAAGTTTTCTGGAGTTCTGTACGGTATAATGATGAACTTGGTGGAAGGAAGTTGGGGCGAGACGTTCTCGACCTTATGAATTTTCGGTGAATGTTTTTTTTTAGTTCTATTGTTACATTTGGGTCTTCTTTTGGTTGCCAGCCTGTTTACACTTTCTTGGAAATGTAAAAACATCAAATCCAGACCCCGATTGGGTCCCAAATTTAAATTGTAATCACATGATTTTTCAAAAATAGTGTTGCCACATTGAGTAAATTATCATATTTTTACTAAATTTTAGTGAATTTTCAGGGATTTTGCATGCTGAAATTTTAGATTTCTTTGAGGTCATTTTCGTGAGTAACATATTTGGGCGAGCTATGATGGCCAGAATTATAAGGTGTGGACTGGTGCAGTTTTAGTTGTCATTTAGTGATCGCGATATTCGGTGCGGGGACATTTTACGCATCGCATAATTACGAGTTCGCCTTGTTGGATTTACTTTGTCAATCTTTATTGTGCTTCAGCTGAAGCTACTTGCAAGAAGTCGTTAAGCAGTTTTTAGGACTTTATTGAATATGCTATTTTGATGCCAATTTGTTACCCGTTGCTCCCAATCATAAAAAATAGTCTACTAGGGGTATCCTTCGAATAGTCCTTGTTAGATGGGCAACTACCTCAGTTTACATAAATATTCTTGTTTTTTTGATAGATGTTTTGTGTTTTGATGAAGGCTACTTTGAAGAGATACTACTTTTTGTCTACGTTTTCATGAGTATTTTGCTCAATAACTGCTTAAGACAATACCCCTACTGCAATTTTGATAAGCATATAGGAAGATTGACAATTTCCTTTCAGAAAATCTGGTACTTTTCATATGCTAGCATGTATAGTTTGGAGTTATAAAGGTTTAAAGCTCAAAATGATGCGTTATACTTAAATTTGCAGATGAAAAGCACAGGCCCCATTTTCTTCAAGACGCAATGGCCATATCCATACAATCACTCTAGTAGAAGAGGAATAAATAACTAATCAGGGCTTGACCTGTACTCTGGTATTGAAAGAATTTTCCTGATAACTAATGACCACAAACAAACCATTCATTCTAATAAGCAGAGGCCTACGGTCAAAACAAGACATAATGATTAGTTTGATACTTTATTCAGTTCTATCTTTGAATTCAGGGTTAACATTTTTTTAAATTCCATCTGCAGGTATTGCATAGCATTAGCATTAAACCATGTACCAGCTGGATTTCCTTACATAAGGTATGTTCCTTTTGCACACCTAGCATGATGAAACAGCATAAAATCAACATTTTGAGTCATGTTTTTCTTCTTTGTTTAAATTAATTGCAAGCCAGTCGGTATGCCGTTTGTGCAGGATAATTAGAATTTGTGTCATAAAAGTTTCATTGTAGTATGCGCTACTTTCAATGCACCTTGAAAATAGGCATCTTTTATTTATGTTATTTTTATTTTTTTGCATTGTTTTGAGGAATCTATTTTAATCTATTTAGGTCAAGGCTAATCTAGGCAATTAACAGCTGTTATCTATTAAGTAACGCTGACGATTGCATGCAGCCAAGAAGCGATCTAACCTCCCTTTTGAACTCTGCAAGTCCTGGTTCGATGCTACTGAGAGGAAGGCAATTTCCTAAGCCTACCGAGAATGAGAGACTGATCTTCTGTGGGAGGCCAAGTTGGACGCATGGGACTTCCTTATAGATAAGATAATTCTCTGTGGGAGCCAAGTTGGACCTTGGGACTTTCTTATAGATAAGATAATGCCTTCTGTGGGAGGCCAGTTTGGACCTTGGGACTTTCTTATAGATAAGATAATGATCTTCTGGTGGGAGGCCAAGTTGCTTGGGACTTTATAGATAATCTGATCTGTCTGTGGGAGGCCAAGTTGGCCCTTGGGACTTCTTATAGATAAGATTTAATGAATTTCTGTGGGAGGCCAAGTGGAATCTTGGGAATTTCATATAGATAAGATTGCAAGTACTCTTCACCAATTTCCTTTGTTAAAGGGCAATTTGGTGCCCACAACCTCGTCCCCTGACTTACCTCAAAAAAGTTGAGATTTATATAACATCTGAACATAGTGGTTAGTAGCCAGTTTACCAAAAACGTACGAGAAACTTCGGTCATCTGTAGAAATAACAATTTGTATTTTTGTCCATAACGGTCAAATTATAGCAAGTGGCCTATGGGACGTGGGAACCAAGCATTTGCTCATAACACAAAACCGCCAGATCAGGTCAACTCCAATTTTGTGACTAAGCTTTTCTCAATGATATATAGTTATAAAACAAGAATAACAGAAGGTGACTGGTTCTAATCCCGAAAACACCTTTTATTGTATTCTATTGGCAGTATGTTGTTTGCAAAGAAAAAAATATTCTTTTAGTCTTTTTTCAGAGGATACAGGTACGTCAGCCTCCAGAAAAGTTGGATGTGTTTGGGCAGCTTCTGAATATTATTGCTGGCACTCTGTTATTGTTTTACAAAGAAGTTAAAAGGGGGAAGCCTCTATAGCTTTCCATTTGCCTGTGTAATGCCAGGGGAGTATTACCATTTAGAGAGTGTTTTACATGTTGTGGAGTTGGTGTACTGTGAGCTGGATCGTACCCCTGGGCATAACCTTTCTTCAAGCAAACCAAAAGTTTATCTCAGAGAAAATTTGAAAAATTTGCAAATCGGGAATGCAGTTTTTGTTAAAAAGGTGCTAGTGCCGCTTAAATCATGACCTTTTTGTTTTGTTGACACATTGGTAATACATATTTTCAGTGGTTGTCTCTTTTTTCAGAGGAAATGTGAAGAAAAAATTGCCAATCGAAATGAACATTTTTTTTTTAGAAAAATGCTAATGCAATAGTCCAGGATTTTTTTTTTTTTTGCATTTTGACCCACTTTTTCAAATCATTTTTTTTCCGGAAATCTTTTACAAAAAACAACAATTTCAACTGAGTAAAAACCTAAAAAAGAAAAATGCAATCAAAGCCAATCTTGAAATTTTTACAAAAAAAATTTAAGTGAGTAACAACCAAAAAAAAAATTACGGTCAAAGACCAATTTTAAACAACAAAGTGCACTGCACAGGTTCTTGAGACAACTTTTTTCTTTCTTGTACCTTACAAGTGTTTTAGATAGGCTGATTACATGATATTATTAATAATATCATGTAATTAACCCAGAGCGCACCACCTAAGCCGTGAATAAAACACTCGGGGACGACATATGACACGTACCATCAAATTCACTTTTGTTGAGGATGGGCTGGAGCGGTCACTTTATTAATACTCGATGCCAATAAATGTCTGACGTAACTTAGAATTCTTTGACCACCTGAATGTTACTACACGACTGCCAAACACAACTAACCACACACCACTAACGACACCTAGGCCGGGTTCTGCGTCCAACTTCCGGGAGGTTCCCCTTATATGAGCGAACCCCTGCAAGGAATGGGCTGATACCATAAGCGGAAGAAGGTCCAACCCCGACCCACTCACACACACACTCCACCTAAGGGTTTCAATCCCGAAAAACACAAGCCAACCCACACATTAACGACACCTAGGCCGGGTTTCTGGGTCTCAACTTTCGGGTTCCCCTTATATGGGCGAACCCCTGCAAAGAATGGGCTGATACCATGAGCGAAAGAAGGGCCCAAACCCGACCCATCGCACACACACGCCCTTGGTCCCCACATCTACGGAGAACACTGCTGACATCACGACAGTCCTACATACCCCGTGTAAGATTACCCCCCGATGCATGCCATGCCCCAGAACATGCTACGTATGCAGGGTCCGGACAAGTCCTTTCCCCCACAACCGGTTGGAGGGAGGGATTTTTTTAATGCAACTTACCCTGACCGCTTCCAGCCAAACAGTGACCGGAGATGTTGGACGAACCTCGGATGAAATCTACGCGGTAAAAGGGTAAGGGAGCACCTGATTGGAGGTGGTCACAGACCATTTGCTCTGCCGCGGTTCAAAGGTCACAAGAATTACGTACCGATGGGCAAGACAGTACAGGGCAATTACCTTTGACTCCCTTACTCCCCGGAAAAGCCAACAGACAAAACGTAACCCCGACAAGAGGGCTGGGCCCCAAGTGGGCAAATTTGCTTCAAATTAGACCAGCTAATAAAAGCGGCACTTATATGACAATTATAATAGCTTTTCTAAACGCATCGTCAGCTCAGTTGGGGCTGGCTTCAACTCAACCACCATTCTTCGACATGTGTTTACCCCTCAGATTTAAATTGCTTAGCATGAACAAAAGAGGAACGTAGCGAAAATTTTCATGATTGTTGGTTTCTCCATGAATATTTCAAATACCAAAAAAGAAAGAAATCCATGAGGTGTTGTGTACTTGATTTGTTTGAATTGGCATGGAATGACCCTAAAGCAGCACACTATTGAGAGTGCATGCTGATTTGGTTGTTCAGAATCAAATATGTTAGAGTTCACTGATGCACAAAATTTCATTGTAATCATGGTGTTCAACTTGAAGTGGGTCTTTTTCTATTCATTTGAAACCCTCAAAGAATCGACTTTCAGTTTAAAAATCTGAATAATTGAGCTTGCCTCAGTCACTGCAGCTCAGATACATAAACATGATTGCCAAACACCCTGGGTTAAAGGGACACTGGCACATTTGAAAATGGTGTGCCCCTCAAGGTTTTTTTTAAAATTGATATTTTGTGTAGTTGAAAAGATTACCCTCACCTGAATATTAAGCCCCAATCGCGCCATAATGGGATAAACAAAACGGATTTTTATAATTAAAATGATCTCCAGATACTTTATTCAGCAGATAACAGAAATGGCATTAACACAAAAACACACGCCGGAGTTGATTCCCTTTGCATGCACGTTGTTTGACCAGTCTGTGACCTTTTGGTTTTAAATATCACAATGAATACGAGTCTATGGTATACATGTAATAGACACCTTTGTTGAATTAAAGTTTTTGGCAAATTTACAGTTAGCTACACTTACCTGGATGTCTTTGCCTCTATTATTTACGAGGTTTAAAAACACGGGGTATCAAATGCCGGCTGCGGTGAGCCGCTGGGCATGGGCACTCTCGAGTGCAATCACAGCACTGCTCTGTCTGCATACGACCGCCCAATTTTCTAAGCCTACCCACGTGTACAATGTCTCTGTTTTTGGGGTATGTTATTTTTTATGTAAAATGATCTCTATCTCCAATGGCCACGTAACTACATTTTGGCCAACAAATTGAAGAATTCATATTTTTGGTTAAATATGCCAGCTAGTGCTGGCTGCTTAAATACTGACCTTTTTGGTTTTGTTGACATATTGGGTAACTACTTATTTTTCTGTTGTTGTTCTCTTTTTTTTTTTCAGCTTTTGCTACTATTATTGTCAGATACAAGCAAGTAGAGGAATATAGTAACAATGTTTCATATTGTCCCGGTCCCTAAATAGGATTCACTTATTATCGGGGGCTTAGCAAGCTTTTGGAATGAGTCTGGTTTTGCAAGTTTTCAGTATGTTAGCCAATTTAGTTTAGTTAAAGTAGACATTGGATTTATAGTCAATAGAATATCCTTGAATAAACATTTTTCAATTTGAGTTGAATCCCGTGGGTGTTTTTGTGTATGAGCAAATGTTGTGTATCACAGTGTCATACTCTTTTATAATGTTCGTCCATTTCACAGCTGGTGAAAGTTTCCTTTATTATTGATAAAACCCAATAAAAAAAAAATATCAACGGCGACAACCGTTTTTGACAATTAAGTAGGCTTATATAGTTATTCATTACATGTGGGCTACATCCGGCACAATTTTATGAAATCTCACTGCAGACAAACGATTTTTTTTAAATAAAATGTAGATCTCGATGGAAATTTGGGGTTATGGATCGAGGAGGCACTATAACATACAAATCATGAGGTCTATATTGGCAACCGATTTTCATTGATGGCTTTTTATGATTTTTTACAAGGTTAAGGGAATAGCAAGCGATTTGCTAATCTGAAATCTCGAAAAAATCATCAAAATTCCACATTTTTGTAATTTTTGTTACTGGCATGGATTGCGAACATGATATGCAACGTGGTTGGCTTGAATTGCTGTTTATTCAAGACAAGCAGGTACTTTTTATCAGATTCGGTAATTTCTATACCGGTGCGTATCAAAATTCCCTGCTTAGATCAAAAAAGCCCTTTCCTGTGAAAATCCCAGAATTTTAAGCGTGAAATGTGCACCATGAACAATAACAGTTTGACCTCCTCAAACACAACCTTATTGACGTTGTTTATTCTGTACTGTTGTTTTTTTTTTTTAATTTTTTAGTGTAGATTTTGAGAGCCATCACTTGCCTGTCAATTTATGGGAGACTGTATGAACAAATTTCTTCAAATACCCCTCATTTTTCCACTATTTGGTTTGTTTCTACATTAACGCAATTATATGGAATTGTAAACACTTCATCCCTGATTGTTGTTACAAAAATGCATTTCCGATAATCAAGTTTTTTTTTCGATCCTCGTCATTATCGCGTGCTAATACCCTTTAATAGCGCTTGCTTGTCCCTACTGTATATCAGTTGTCAAAATTGTATTGTAAACTAAACTAAGGGACATTTTGTGATCTACAACTCGCCCCCCTGACTTACCCTAAAAAACCTTGAGATTTTTTTATAATCATCTAAACCGTTAGCCTTACTAATCTATGTGTCTAATCTTACGTGGAAATTCAGTTTTATCTGTAAGAAATTTCAATTTTGTATTTTCTCTCCAAACAGCAGAAATTACAACATCACATTGTGCCTAGGGACCATGGGAAACAGCAATTGCTCATAACAAAAACCGCAAGATCGGATCCCACGCAATTTTGCAAATAAGATTTTCTCCTGAAGGATATCTATGAACCATATAAAAGAATAAAAATGAATGTATGTGGATCATGAAAGCACCTTTAAAATAAGAGATAAATTTGCATGGCGGTCAAACAGCCTGTGATTTAGGAACAAAATTTAAATCACATATTTCTTGCAAGAAAGGTATGACACATATGATATGCTTCAAGCCAATGTGTTAGCTGATTATCAACTGTTTGATTGAGCTTGTTGAAGAAATGAGGGGATGGATCACAAAATGGGGGGGGGTGCAGGGAAAAGGTCCAGTGCCCCATTTTTTGTTTATTTTTTATAAAATCCAACTTTAGAGAAATTTTGACAAAAAAGTCACTTTTTGATGTGGGCTATTCAAAGCTAAAAAAGGACCATTTTCAGGGGGTTATTCCCTTTTATATTGAAATAATATCCCTTCAAATGTCAACAATGCAAAAAGTGTTAAAATTTAAAATCATATAAAAGATCTATTTTACAGGCCTTGGATTAAGTTACCAGTGCCCCCACAATTCATATAATGTTTAAAAATGGTCTCTTTCATTATCTTGTAAATTATGTAAATAAATGCCTTATGTACTTTTTGTTTCATTAGTGTGGAAAATAAAAGACGTTATTCTTAACAAAAAAGGCCCCTTTTTTTCCAGTAAGCCCCCCCCCCAAAAATAAATAAAATAAATCCTGGTACTTCCCTTTTTAAAAAGGAATTTCGTATTGGGGTTCTGGGATGGGTCGTACAATTATAAAATTAAAAATTTTCAAGATGGGGAGAATCAATTTAAAGTGAAGATTGTAGATAAGAAGTACCTAAAGTGTTAAGACCATATTCTAAGGCAAACTGGTTCCAGTTTATAAAAAAAATTCTACGGTATAACTTTTCCATTTTCACCTCAACTTTGGTAAAAATTAAAACACCATATACACAATATATTTTTTAAAACTTTTTCGAATGAAAAAGCGTTGATATTTTAAATTTTACTGCTTTATTGAAAAAGGTGGAGTAAACTCTAGAACTAAAGTTTGTGGACTTAAGTTACTTCTTATTCTACACTCTTCAAGTTAAACCACTTTGAAAACAAATCTACCACATGTACAAACCACCATTGACCAAATGGAGGACATGCATCAATAGAAATGTGGGGTTTTTTTAATCGCACTTAATAATTATGTACAATGTGCACACAATGTTTGGCTTAGTGTACACATGAAAGCGGAAGCAAAGCGCAAACGCTAGGGAATTGGCAGCCTCAATGGAATAAACATGCCGTTTATTCCATTAGGATGCCGAATTCACTAGCGCTTCTCTTGTCCGCTTTCCGCTTTTACACTAACCCCGTGTTTGACTAGCTTTGATTGTTGATAGTTATTCATACGTATTCTGTATGTCAGGAAACTAATGCACTTTGGTTCATTCAGTCCGGCGCTTTCATGTGTTTTAGCCTTGGCCTGGCCTCGTAATTTGGCTACATCCATAGTTAGATTCACAGAATGCCCTGCCACATCATAGCACAACTATTTGTATATGCCGGATTAGAGTGATTCATACCACACAGTATTCCTGTTCTAGTTCTACGTTCCTTATGATCGTTTAAGGAATCTAATCGGCACATATATAATATTCCCTAAATATGACCTACCAGATGGTTTTCATGGCCATTGGAGTATATTCCTTGTGAAAACATTCCAGATTTATTGTTATTCAGACAAATGTACAACGCCTGTACTATCATGAAGCGTCATCTTTATATATTCCTTGTGCTATATTTAGAATGCCGCACACAGTACTGAAACAGAATAAGAAAAAATTTATGACTTCAAGTCCAGTCCCTGCCACAAGCTCATTTTTGCAATCTTTGGTGAGACCAAAGGATAGGGAGCGACATTATGACTTGTGCCATAATGATAAGCGTAAATAACAAACATGGTGGCTTCCTAATCATCTACTGCTACAAAAATTAGACATGAAATTGTGTAAGGAATACCCTAAGACCGTGAGGGATTTTCATTATGTACATGTATACGTAGTGCTGATAGATTCCAATAAATTCCTTTGACAAGTTTTGCAATGTTGTTTGTTTGCAAGGAAAACCAATGTGATCATGGTTTCACCTTAATCGGGGCTTTCCTGTGTGTTTTTGGCCTTGGCATTATCTGGTGACCTGCAAAGTGTTGTGTCATACAAGATGCACCTCATCTAGTACCTTATTTGTATGTCGGCGAGAGTGTTCTTTTCCACATTAGCGTTTGATTTGCTCTGATATCAAGTATCCTTGCCTAACTGTTTCAAAGCTAAAACTTCAACAAACTACTCCACGTATGTGTTTCATGAAGTGCTGACCATCTGTGTGTGTATCGATGGTAAAATATGTTAACACCTTGTGTGTTAAAGAGACATGAGGACATTTCCAGAAAGAAGCGCCCCCAATTTTCTTTAACCCGTTTTGTTTTTGCATATTTGGAATGCTTACCAATGTATTAGATCACACCTGAAGTGAATAAGCAGAATACGCCGTCTTTATGCAATAAGATGATGATTTAGTATTTTCTGTTGTGCATGGCAGAAAATCAAAGCACGGCATAGGGACAATTACGATAGCGGGCAAGTTCAAAACAAAGTTTGCGGTTTTCTTTGGTACTTGTTTGTCCATTACACCTTCGAAACATTCTTTAATTTGTAGGTGGTCTACGATCGATCAAGTGTAATTTATGAGAAATTTATTCTAAAAAAATCTTCTCCCGTCACCTTTAAAGTCTTCCCATTTGAAAATATAGTCTTAACAAATGTCAAAATAAAACTTGGTGACAAATAATTCTTAGGTAGGATGAGGCACGATTACCATTGTATTCAACATCGAAGGTTTACAAAGAAACTTAAAGATGACTTATAGAGGACAAGATTATTCAATCAATTGGGTCTCAGGTGGTTCAAATTTTATTGTAATTCTCCTGAACCATGTAGTACAGTTGTCAAAATTCAAGAAAACTTGGGCTTTCATATAATAGACAGAAAGGATATTCTTAATCACATGCCAACATGGTAATCTGGGGGTGGGGGAGGGGTTAAATAATTACATGGTTCACTCCCCATGTCAAAACATAGAATGGGATACACCCCCTTCAATCCCCTTGGTATATCTGACTATGCTCCTGGCCCTGACACTATGTATTTGTGGGCCAGTATGCATGCTCATTTCAGAACTTCCCTTTCTTTTTGCATCTTATTTCACAAAGGTTTTGGGGTACTTTATACCTAAAATGCAAATAATGCTTCAAATTGACTCTTATATAATGTTGTTAAATATAATGTACACAGCAAGAAAGTTTTTAAATATTATATAAAAATTGATTTATACGAGCAGCCATGACCATCAAAAGTGTATCAAATACAGAAAAAGGTCTCAGATACCGAAAAAGGGACTGCAAGTGCATTTATCACACATGTGACGATGTATTTATTGCAAAAACCTCCGAAAATTTGAACATGAACTGCACAGAAATCCATTGAAATTTGGAGGAATTGCTAAATTCACTGCATTTTATATTTAAAAATATTGCGGCCCTTGGACCCCTTGTGTCACCTCGGTTGCGGTTTGTGAATGATATGCCTCATATGACCTTTGACCTTGACATGTGAAATTTGACCTCAAATAAACAGTCCGGGTTTGCTGTATAAGCCATAAACGCAAATTTGGTTCCAATTGAACGTCAACTTTTCAATTGAAGTCAATTTTACATTTTGAGCCTATCTTACAATTTTTGCACCTCAATGACCTTTGACCTTGGTTATGTGACCTTTGACCTCATCAACAATGCGAGATCCCATGTTGCACCTATGACCTAGGTTTGGTTTAAAAACCACTGAAGTATGTAATATTACAGGCCAATGTTAACCCTCCTTCACAACAACAACAGAAACTCACAACATACGACATCAACAGACAACAACAACATTGGACAAAGTGATCCCTATGTGTCCTTCCTGCTACTGGAAGGCGACACAACAAAAAGGCCATAGTTTCTCATACTCAGTCAATATTTCAATATGTCCATGAAAAACTGAAACTTTGGACTATGTTTACCAGGCAAAGGAGTATGAATAATTGTTTGTCATGCCAACTACAAGGGAAAATCTTCAGAAGTGATTGATACATGGATTTCTCCATGTTAAATATAGGGCAGTGAGTGAAGCATAGCAGATGTACTTCACTTGTTCATAATATGCATTACATGGCAATTGTAATTTGCAGTTAAGTATGACACAAATTTCTCAAATACTAATTTGTAATTTTTGTTTCCTTCATTAAAGTAGTGAAATAGAATTGTACAGACTTGACCCTTATTTATAAGCTCAGAAAATGAATGGCTACCTTTTTTCCCTGCCGAACGAAATTGTCCCTGATAAAATGGGCTCTGTCCGTATGGCCATCTGTATGTCCGTCCGTATGTCCGTGATAAAAATGTTAACCCTGGAACTTTTTTTTCTGGATGAGCTAGAGTAGCTAAACTTGGGTATATTGTAGGAGGGGCAACCCCCTATTAACCATATAATTCATTCCCCCAGGCAGGGCCGTAGCTAGGGGGTGCGAGGGGTGCGACGCACCCCCCAAAAATGACAAAGGTCCGTTTAATCATGTTGAAGGTCCGCTTTGTCATGTTGAAGTTTGCCGCCTGTCTAAAAGCTTTTGTTTTGAAGGGTTGTTGTTATTTGAATAACTATTGGTCATTAGTTAATACACGCGTCAATACTACTGCATTAGGCACTATTTATGCTCTTTTGTCAAGGACGATGTCTCATTAATTCTCTGCACCCCCCCTTCAGATTTCTGAAGCGACGGTAAAAAAAATTGGGTCGCGAGCCAAAAAAAATTGTTTGTCCAAAAAAAAAAGTCCACTTCTGGAAATCGCCCCCCCACAAAGGAATTCCTGGCGCCGGGCTTGCCCCAGGGTCCTACCCTTGGTCTGTCAGGGGTTATAGAGAAAAAAGGTCAATTATTGCCTACCGAAAATGTCAACATTTGGCCATATTGTGTATGAGTTAACTGGAATTCGAAAGGGCTATGATGATGTTAACTTGGTGAAAGAAGCGGGGCGGTTGATGAGTTCTCGACCTGATTAGATTTTGGGGTAAAAATATGCTAATTATCTAAGTGATAATAAGAAAACTTTTCTGCAAGGCTTGTATACAAGTTAGATGGGACTTGTAAGGTGTATAATGATGTACTTGGGTGGAAGGAAGCGGGTGAAGAGTTCTCGATCTGATTAGAGTTTTGGGAAGTATTTCGTGCAAATTACATAGCAATGAGCTATTAATATATGCCAAAAATCGGCTAGATCAATTGATGAGTGTTTTGTGTTTGAAACGGTTGCATCGTTATGCAAAATTCCGTTCACTGGGAAAGTGTTGTGACGCGCATTCGGCGGGGACATAAATCCAGGTTGCCTTGTTTAATTCAGTTGTATGGATCACGCTTTTTTGGCCAGTTGACGTAAAAACGGGACTTCTTTTTATCACCTAGAAGGACGCACTCATTACTAGACAAGACCAGATTCAAATTACGGGTGGCCTTCGGTTTCTAGATGAAACAAACTTTTTTTCCTCAGGGCTCTAACACGAGTAAAAAACCATTACATAAATGTGGCTTTTCCTTAACAACCATGGCTCAGCTTCTTATTACTTCAATAGCACAAGGAATAAATCAGAGAGAGGATTTCCACAAGGCCAATTGACGACTATGCACACCAACGGATGAAGTAAGTGTATGCTTTTACTGTTGCTCATTATATACCTTCCGAGTGCAATTTCTCTTCCATGTGGGGACCCTGACTGACTTTATCATTGGACAGTGCTGTTAAACTGGTCATGTGTCCAAATTAAGAAAATGTATTAATATACCCTATTAAAATGTGTGCTTTTTTTTTTTTTTTTTTCCCAAATTTTATCTCGTAATTGAAACACTTGTACTAAGTTAAGCCTGGGAGTGGAGATTTCAAGGTGGCAACCTGGTTAGCTAGAGGTTCTATCATTGTAAAGCCTCGTATTTGGAATGCCTAGCCAGCTATTACCCATAACAGATTTTTTTGAGAGAGGGGCAAGGTTTCTCAAAAGGGTGTGATTTCTCCCAAATTTGCCCCTCAAAGTTGGGGGATGGAGGACTTTGACAAAAGTGGACGTTTTACTGAAATTTGAACCCTTTTGGACAAAACGAGGATAAAAAAAAAAAACCCCCTAATTTTTGTTCCTTTGATTGCAAAATATATTTTCTGGCTTTATTTTTAGACCTTTGTGGTTTTGGGGCTTTTTGGAATTGGGGAGGCGTCTGCCCCCACTAGTTACGGGCCTCGGCCCTACTCTACAGAACCCTGATAGTAGTAGTAAGTTGTAAAACCAAAGTTTAAATCGGTTTTGTCCCCACTAATGGAGGGGTTGCTGGAGTCACCTCTCATCCAGCATCCCGTGTGTGAGGATTTATTAGAGAAAAAGATAATGGAACGGACTGCCCTTCCTGACGTCAATGTGCTGGATGGCTCGCCATTAGCTATCCAGAGCCAACGCCCTGTAGGTAGATCTTTTTTTAATTTTCTACCAGGTAACCAGCTCCGTCCTGTAGAAACCTGATGGGGTAACAGTTTAGCCACCGGAAAAACCCGGCCTGGGACAGGTCGTACTGATTACCAGAATACAGTCGCGGGCCTCAAAAAACCCAACATGATGAGATTAAAAAAAGAAACTATTGGTCCGCTTCAAAAAGGAAGCAAACCGGTATAGCACCAACCTGCAGGGCGTGATTTATCAGAGAATGAAGGGCCTGTTAATGCCTGAGATACCGAGACATTAAAAATTATGAGTGGTTAGTGAGTTATTGATTCTATAAACCACAGATGTGAGAGATGCCACACTGATAATATCAATACTGTTTCAGTCAAAAGGTCTTTGTTGTCTATTTTTTATCTTGTGGTGTTAAAACTTTCATTTTAGATTGTTTATTATTATGGTCTAACAGAAAAAAGTGGACAATGTGAAACAGAAAATGGTAAGGTAGGATTTTCCAATGATATTCCAACGTGACATTAATATTGGACCAAATTGCCGATCAACATTCAAGTTGGGACGGGTAGCACCAGGGTAAAATCAAAGATGGGGCGAAAATCATAGGAGGGCCAAAATATTACACGATTACCTCATATAAGTAAAAAAACCTAATTTTTATGCAATATATTGCTTAAACTCCTTAAAGCTTGCTTGATGTCAGTCAAAAGCATAATTATTCAGTTATCTTGTTTTCTTGAAAATGTAATTGTAATTGATGGTTACAGTGTAAGCTTGTTAAACACTAGATTGGAAGGACGGCTATGACATGTTATGCAGAGTTGATAGTCGTGTGTGCAGGGTGGTCGGGAAAATCGGAAAAGTACCTTGTTAAACTTCAGGCATACCAAAATTGTGTAAGAATTCCATGTACACCACCTTTAAATTCTACAGGAAACAAATTATATTTATTTATGGCCTACACTAACAAAACCCCTAACCTTAAGGCCAAAAATAAAAAATACCGGTAATTGTTACATGTACAACTTTCAAGGGGGCACACATGGTGGGAAAAAGTGGGGAATCTAGGAAGCTCCTTCCCAGGAAATTTTACCATTTGGAGGGAAATCCTGACTTTTCAGATAAAGAAATACATAAAAAATGGTGTGAAATCTATGGGAAATGTGACTATCTTCCTGGGAAATATGCATTTTTCCTGCCATGGGGGCACATATGGAACTCTCGCCCCAAATTGCAAAAGCAGTATAATTTTATCATTTTATGTATGTGGAGTTTGGTCTATTACTTGTCATGAGTTTTATATACTTTCTTGAAACATATTTTATCACCAATAAATAATTTTTTATTATTATCAGTTAAATAATACTTATTTAAATGCAAGTCATTTGACCCAGTAGGAAGTTGTTTGAACGAAATTTGGCAAGTAAAGTTGATTGCAATCAATATAGTATTTGCCATTCTTTCTTCATTGCAGTCTTGTGGTTACCAGCTCCTCCTTTTGGTGAAATGGTTCCTGCGGGTTACTTCATTGTTGGTGTCTATCTTAAAACCTATTGACTACTACCTTTAGGACCCTTTTCAGAATATTAGCTAACAGTCCCATAGTACCTTACTACAAAGAATAAGTAGTCACTTCTTTTATTCAAAACTTATGGCGCCTTCCACCAATTGTTGCGTTTTTTTTTGGACACACAGGTTAATAATATTTCCCCAGGAAATGTCTCAAATCACATGAAATGCTAAGTCAAATCAGGTGTAAGCCATATTTTATTGCGTATTATTACTTCATAAAAAAAAAGAGTTGGGATTGCTTATTTTTTCTTTTTTAAATGAAATTTTCTATCTCTGAGGCATTCGTTGTCTGAAAAAAAGGGTTTTTTTTTCAGTTTGTACAATAAAAACATTCTCTTTTTTTGCGTTATCAGGACTGATTAAGTGACAAATTTTCTTAATCATTGTTTTAATTAATTTATTTTTGTCAATTTTCAGGGCTTTGGATATCACATTACCGCTACAAGTTCAGAATGGTGTCTCGCACTCGCTTTCTTAGCATACTTTTTCACCTTCATCCGAGAGTTCCAGAAACTAGCAATTGTTGCTGAAATTAAGAGATCAGCTCATTATGTACCTATTCCAGGAGACAATATTTCTAATTTATTAACATGAAGCCAAACACCTACCTGTAAGTGTGTAGGTATAACCATGTATCACTAGGTCCATAGTATGAGTGCAAGTTCTTAAAGAACTATACTACAGAGTGTTCAAAGAAACTTTATGCTAAAAGTGCCCCCAATTTCATGTCTTTATTAAACATTTATGCATATTATTTGCACATATTTGAAAAGTACATTTCATTAGCTTTTTAAAACAGCAAACCCCATTTAATTTGGGTCCAAAATAACTGAGCTGTGGTCAAGTAAACAGAATTGCCGTTTCTTTTTCACTTGTAACACATATGGTTGTTTTTATGCACATATCCCTTGCATGATTTGAAACTACTT
This sequence comes from Ophioderma brevispina, assembly GCA_023653785.1. Classification (NCBI taxonomy): domain Eukaryota; kingdom Metazoa; phylum Echinodermata; class Ophiuroidea; order Amphilepidida; family Ophiodermatidae; genus Ophioderma; species Ophioderma brevispina. The sequence goes on from JAMKCH010009230.1 coordinate 23,695, forward strand.
GGTACTCTAGGTTGGTAAACATGAGTAGAAATTAATCTTTCCCTAGAATGAGGGCGAGGTGGCCGAGCGGTCTAAGGTGCTGAACCATCGGCAGAGTATAAGATCGATCGAGCGGCCATGGTTCGAGCCCTGTGAGAGTCCGGTTTCTTGGTCATACTCAAATAGTTCCTATACGGTCGGAAATATTAGAGGAGTCATTCCTGAACAAAAGCATAAGAAAATTATGCTCGAACATAATCACAATTAATAATGCATATTCGAGGATCACCATACATGTTATTCCTTATCCTGATTTTGATAATCAAAACTTTGCAGATCATGTTAATCTCTTGAAATTTGAGTGCAAAGATTATCTATCCATGTTACAAGTGGGTGTTTTCACAGTAAAGGTACCTATCAGGCTGAAGAATTTCATTGTCCAATTTTTAAGAATGTGGAATACTGATTTAACTTTTCACATAATTTACGGGTATATTATTTTAACCATTTTGTGCTCTAAATGTTCACTTTCTTGATATAAAATTGTAACATTTCAATAATTGATTCTATTTCTAAAAATAGTGGTATGAATTTATATTATAAAACTGATTTTTGAAAGTTCTGTTTGTAAAACTGAAAGAAGATTACATGGGCCCACTCAAAATTGAAAACATCACCGAGTATTCCTATCCTATTTGTGTAGGAAATTAGAGTTCAGTTCAATTTGACATAATGGTCATAACATTGCTAAATGCCCTTAGTTCTCCTTTAAAGAGGCATGAGGAGATTTTCCGAGAATACAAATTTCTCTAAATTTGCACTTGATGGATTGTAGAACCCGGGTGTAGAACACCTACCGAGAACGTTTTGAAGGTGTATTGGACAAACAAGGAGAAAAGGAAAACCAAAAACTAAGTTTTGAGCTTGCCTGTTGTTCTAATAGGCCCCATAGAGAAGCATGCTTTGATTTTCTGTCATGCAGGACAGGAAATACTAAATCATCTTTTTATTTCATAAAGACAGAGTTTTTGGTTTACTCACTTCAGTGTGATTTAATACATTGCTAAGCATTCTAATATGCAAAAATCCCGGTTTCGAGAAAACTTGGGGCGCACTTTCAGGAAATGTCCTCGTGTCTCCAAGTAAACAAGACCATCCTTGATGAATTCCATACATGCCTGTAGATCAAAGGCCCAACTGAAAATACGCCTTCTATATGGGGTATATCCTTGTGGAATAGCAGTGGTCAGGTCATGATCAATGCATGGTTATGCAATGCAATCAAGCAAAAACTAAAAATGGTATTTTCACTAAAAAAGTCTAGAAGAGTTTCACATCTGATTGTTACAAAATGTAAATGCAAGTATCCCTTAGGAATCCCTGCATTTCCTGAGAGAGTTACTTTCAACAAACAGTTAAGAATAATAATGGGTAATTCTTGGAAAAGATGACATTTTCAGGTAATTTTCATCACTCTATTAAAATTTACATTTTGAAATAATAAATGTAGACCGCATTATGTGAACTACACAAATAGAAATAACAAGTTAGGCTCAATCTTTAGCATGTTTACAAGAATATGAACTAATTTCCATTTGCTCTTAAAGTATAAATCTGTCGATACACTTCATAATTTCCGTCACATTTTGTGCTATATATTTTTTACACAGTATTTCATCATTTCCGTCACATTTTGTGACGGAAATGATGGGGATGGAGATGACGTTCAAAACTAAAATCTTTAAAGGCTGACTCAGAGATTTCCAGATGAGGGCGCACTCAATTTTCAAACAAATCGTGTTTTTTTTGCATATACATACTGCTTGTCCATATACTAATCGTTGTGTGAAATAGCTAAGCTCAAATCAAAGTCCTTCGTATAGAAAATCACAACTTTGTTGTAAAATTCCGGAATTTTTGTTGTTATACACGGTATCCTATGGCACTGTAATACTGCATAAATGTTTACTACATGAAAACAGAAAATCCGGTTCATCTCTAACTTTGGAATAAAGCATTTTAGGTGACTACTAGTATCTTTAGTTCTAGATGACTATTTTTAATTCAAAATCTCTGAGTCAATCTTTAAGTGGGGCGATGTCTGGCAGCAAATTGGATTGCATGGTGCTAGACACCTATCTTGTTACCTACACTTTTCATAAAATCACAGCAGCTGCAAAGATTTGTACATTCTATGGTGTGACGGAAATGACGTTCAATAAAGGTACGCATCTGGAAGCTCACTAAAATCATTATTTTTGTTCAGGGTTTCCATCAAACAAAGTTCATGTTTTTTTCTAATTTAAGCAATATTTAGTAGACTCTTGGTATAGGGTCAAATGAGCATCAGGATTATCTTTTCTAGGATGTTTACTTTTGGTCATGAAAGAGATGCCAAAAGTTTGGGAACAAGGAATTTTAGACATGGCCCCTTTCACATTAGGCGCCACTGTTTTGTCAACTGAGGTTAATTTTTCAAAGTGAGTTAAAAGTTGTTTACGTACTCTTTTTTCTCTTGCCAAGGCTACCTGTTTTCATAAAAATACCTCTGGCTAGCCTAATTGTTCACCCCTCTCATAAAATCAAAGTTACTTTTTTAAATTTGGGTAATTTTGTGTTTGAAAAATGATTCAAAATTACAATTGAATAAGTACATTACTTGTCCATATAATGACAATGGACATGGGCAACAGAAAGTATGCCCCAGCTTCCCTCTAGGACAAATTTAAATAAATTTGGTTGATATTTCACAGATATATGCGGCAAAATGGGGAATGAACTACTAAAGTTTAGCGTCACACTCTTGAAAATAATCAATTTATGGCTCTGATAATTCAATGGTTTAAAAGCTCTTGGTAAGGTAATAATAGGGAACAAAAAATGCCAGCGTGGCCATGATAAATAGATAGTTATATCAAGGTTTGGGAAAAGTTGGAGTGACATATTACAATGTGAACGGACAACTAATGATTTTGAATAAAAGTGTGTTTCAACCAAAGAATGCTTGAAGATTTAACATTTTATGAGTTCCACACACCACAGTAGAATATTTCAAAACCCTTTGAATTGGATCAGAAGTATATTGGCTAGTTTTTAGGGGTGGATGTGACATGTCTTTCTTATGAACGGACAATTGCAATTATTATGATAGTTGTTATCGAGAAGAATTAATTTTTAATAATTCAGTCCCAACTTAATTTTTTGACAAGAACGCACCACATTTTTTAAGTTTAAAATGTTTTTCCTTGTCTGGCCTCTTTGCTTCAATTATGTTTCATAAGCCCTGCATTACTGGAGCAAGGCTAAAACAGTGTTTATTGAAAAATGTTAAAAAATGGAAAATGTTTCTGAAATACATCAACCACCTTAATTACATATAAAATATAACCCCATAACAATGTGAAAAAGCCAATCAAACAATTTAGTTGATGAGTTAAATAGGCAATGTTTAATCCAACCTCCTTTTTGATGGATGTGACAATGGGTGATGAACGGACATATTTTTAGTGGTGTGGCATTAATTTAAAGAGCACTCATAGGAACACAATACTCATGGTGCTTTTTAAATGACACCAAATAAGCTCTACTAACAAAACAACTAAAATTTGGGGTAAACTAATGATATTTATATTTGAGTCATGAAAGAATTTGTTTTTGGATGTGATGGATGTGACAAACGTGAACGGACAAATTAAAAATTATTTGCCCAGCCCATACAGAATCGTATGACCTAATGTGTAGGGTACCATTAAAAAGCTCACATATAATCGAAAATTTGATATTTGTTGCTTTGTGAAATGTTTTTTTTTTAATTTTACCTAGATTGTAATCACCAAGATTTTAATTTTGGTGTTTTTACATTGCCAGAGAACTGCTTAACATTTTGTACCACATCTTTTTTTTACGATCCTCAATCGGGACTCGAGTTTTAGAGGTGTGGCAACCTGAAGGGTTATGAATAGTTTCTTGGAATGTTTAATTGGTGCCACGTTTCTAATGTTTAAAAATAATAGGTATTGTTAGGTTTCCATAACTGAAAAAAGAAAAAGCGAAGATGTGGTAAAATGTTAAGTTGTTTTAACCTGTACAGTTTGGATGACAATGAAAAGGACAACTTTTCCTGAGAATGACCCTCCTACAAACTTATTATTTTGCTCATTTTTAAATGAGCTTTTATTGGTATGTTATTCTTGATAACTTGATTCTTCTCCCCAAGTAATATTTCAGTTCACATTTTGTAACAATTAGATGTAAAACACCCACCTACTAGGCCATTTTTTAAGACTAAATCTTGGGTGCACTAAAATTGCAATTAAAAAAAATTCTTTTCTCTGCCAGTTGCAATACCTTTTTGAGTTAAAAGGAAAATGCATAGCACTTAAAGACTTCTGAGCTAAAAGCTGATGCAAACATATTTTTTTTTTTTTCTTTTTGGCTAATTTCAACATTACGTAAAATTTTTGTGAACTTTCACTTGGTGTGATATTTTTGTAATGGTAAAAACATGTCACAGTTACCCTCTGTAACTTTTTTCCATAGAATTCTCTGTACAGGTGAGTTAGTTTACTCTGTAAGTGGTAGTAAAATGGAGCATACACTCTTCAAACCTCGAGTTATATTGCTTGTAACGGATTGTGTAGTTTAATTGTAGTTGTCACAACAATCTGTTGACGATTTACCTTTTGAGACTTCAATGTAGTATGTAGGCAAGCCAAATTAACAATCATGTAAGTTCAACCAAGTGTCAGTATCTACATTTTTTTATGATTTTAACAGGAGAAGCATTTTTGTGTTTCATTTCAGTTGTGAGTTTCAAATGAAATACCAGCAATTATAACACCGATGAAAATGTATTTTTTTTAAATATTTTGATTTCCAACTTACTCAACTAATGTAGAACTTTAGCTAATTAAAGTACCACACACAATTTTCCTGTTGAGTGAAATGTTATATCAAAATTTCATAATGACCTACTTTTTTCCTTAAAAAATCAATATTGCCAAAATGTCAGTAAGACTTTGTTAAATTCACCTGACGATGGTGTTAAGGAAATCGATGGGGATCCACTCCACAATCCCAGTTATTTCTTACTGATACATTACTTCAAAATGCATTATGTTATATAAAACAAACTGTATAAAATCTTATCCACTCATTTTATAATTTATTATGAGTTTTGTACAATGTTAGCAAAAAGAGATCAGTAAGCATAAGTGTTATTTAGATGAAGGAGGCAAAAGCAGTGGACGTCTTTGGTCCCTACGAGCAAAAGCATTCCAGAGACAACCTGTTTTCACAAAGTGTATATCTGGGTTGGCCCTTTTAGAGACCAGCCATCCATATGCACCATCAACTTCAAATACAATGAGCTCAACTGAATTGGCTTGATTCTGTAATGTCTCTTATCCACATTTCATGGGACCCATTTTGTTTAAATGACTGGCTCTTAACCATATTAACCACCTGCTTGGGCTCTTTTTTTGGATTACCAATATGGCCATCAGTGCCTCAATTACAACAAAGCCAGGTTTTTCCCAAGCCATTGTGAGTTGATCTCATTTTGTGTTGTATCACTAGATGACCTATAAATATGAGGTGTTTCCATAAGGTGACCCATCCTGAACACACTTTTAGTCTGAGACTGACACACTTAATGAATTTGGAAACCTAGCATTTGTTTTTGACTTCAAAAGTAATTACAGTATCTCCAGGGTATAAAAAAAAACTTGACCCTGATTGTTTCAGCCATTTTGAATTTTTAATGTAACATATCTACATGTTGGTATCATCTGAAAGCTTAGTTCATTGTCTGTAGAATTTGCTGCAAAGATCATTCCCATCGTTAGGTATAGACCGCGCTACAGTCGCTTGAATCAATAAGTCGTTTTGTGCTCTTTCCACGAATTCACATTGAAAGGAACGGCGTTCAGCGAAGCAAATCATGTCCATAAGAAAATCGGGCTATTTATTGACTGCGAATAATGTGACCTATTTAACCCCCACAATTCAGTCGCATTTTACCACCGATGCCCCTTAACTTTTTTACGTCCTCATCACTCTTAAAAAATCATTTTAGAAATAAATAACAACTGTCTATGTAGCAGTTTTTCCTTCTGGAGACTTGAATGAATCATACCATATGAAGGAACAGACAATCGGTGACCACCTTTTGAGGTTTAAAGTATTGTCTATATTTGTAGACAAATAATAATATTAAAAAAAGTGTTTTTGAAGGAACTCCATTATCACTGACCTTTTCACCTTTGAGATACAACTATATTTCACATAAATATGACCTACCCTTATCA